>JAPZIH010000203.1:0-35573 GCA_027410445.1 Discoglossus pictus | reverse complement strand
CACATGGTGACCAACAAGGACACTGACATGTCAGCTCCATGGAATTAACAAGGGATGGATGGATGTACCATTAAATCCATGAAGCTGACAAATCACTGTCATTCCTGGCCACCCCAAGAGTAATTAAGCAATAGAGTCCATGTACTGATGCGCCCAATGCAGCCTATGCAGTTACAGACCACATAAGAAATCCAGACAGTGTTAGGAGCCAGGAGAGGTCAAGACAAGAAACCAAAGAATAGATCCAATCTAGCAAATGAGAGCTAATGGGAGTAGCAATTAGGAGAATCATCCATGTTCAGGCCTAGATGTCAGATAGTTAGGAGTGAAACCGCAGGAAAAATCCAGACAGTGTTAGGAGCCAGGAGAGGTCAAGACAAGAAACCAAAGAATAGATCCAATCTAGCAAATGAGAGCTAATGGGAGTTGCAATTAGGAGAATCATCCATGTTCAGGCCTAGATGTCAGATAGTTAGGAGTGAAACCGCAGGAAAAATCCAGACAGTGTTAGGAGCCAGGAGAGGTCAAGACAAGAAACCAAAGAATAGATCCAATCTAGCAAATGAGAGCTAATGGGAGTTGCAATTAGGAGAATCATCCATGTTCAGGCCTAGATGTCAGATAGTTAGGAGTGAAACCGCAGGAAAAATCCAGACAGTGTTAGGAGCCAGGAGAGGTCAAGACAAGAAACCAAAGAATAGATCCAATCTAGCAAATGAGAGCTAATGGGAGTAGCAATTAGGAGAATCATCCATGTTCAGGCCTAGATGTCAGATAGTTAGGAGTGAAACCGCAGGAAAAATCCAGACAGTGTTAGGAGCCAGGAGAGGTCAAGACAAGAAACCAAAGAATAGATCCAATCTAGCAAATGAGAGCTAATGGGAGTTGCAATTAGGAGAATCATCCATGTTCAGGCCTAGATGTCAGATAGTTAGGAGTGAAACCGCAGGAAAAATCCAGACAGTGTTAGGAGCCAGGAGAGGTCAAGACAAGAAACCAAAGAATAGATCCAATCTAGCAAATGAGAGCTAATGGGAGTTGCAATTAGGAGAATCATCCATGTTCAGGCCTAGATGTCAGATAGTTAGGAGTGAAAACATATCAATGTATTGATCAGCATACTAATGACATGTACCTTTCTTTTCTCTATTTCAGCATCCAGTAGGAGGTCTGGGTCCAGTGATGAGCCACGAGCGGGGCCGTCAGCCCCCGCCCCGCAGGAGACCGCTCAGGGGGAGGAGGCTACAGGCTCATCCGAGGGCCCTGGCTCTTCGGAGGGGGAGGTCGTGGTCGTTGACAGCCCCCCTGTCCAGAGCCCGACTGTCCCCCTCCTCCAAAGACTTGCCATCTCGCCGGGGCCCTCAGAAGGAGTGGAATATGCCACAGCTCCTCCTTCCCCACACTCTGAGCCACCGGGGACAACAACATCAGAGACCCTGTCTCCAGCCGTGTCCCAGATCCTCCCCACTCTGTCCCCGCCATCTTCCCACCCGGCCCTGCCAGCAGGACCCGAGCCCCCCACCACCAACGACCGAGGCTGCGCTGCTGGAGTTGTTGGCCGTCGTGAATAGGATTGATGCCAACATCTCTGGCATGAGGCGCAGCCTGGACAGGCACTTTAGGGAGGAGAGGAGCCATCGTCGTAGGCTGGAGCAGCATTTGGTCAGGCTGCTGGGAACGGGGCAGGTCACCAGCCAACAGCAGCCTGGCCCCTCCTCTCCTTCCACCATGCCTCCGCCGCCACCACCACCCGTGGTGCCACTACCTCCTCCTGCTCCCCCACCACCAAGGAGACAGCGTCCGGCCGCGGACGAGGCAGGTCCTGTGCCCAGGCGGAGGAGGACCTAGGGGCTGTGGACATAATTGTGCATTCTCAACAGCACTCCTCAGTGACAATCTATTGGTCACAATGCTGACCTCATCTAGCCTGGCTACAGAGTTTTGGATCTTTGCCTATGTGATGGTGACATTTTGTATGCAGATGGCTACCTCCCATCACATGGTCCATGATCCTCTTCTCTGTGGACACGTAGGGTTCGGTTGAACATGCCACCAATTGATTGTCACTGGGGAATGCTGTTGGGAAGGGATGCTGCAGTCCCCTTTTTTTTTAGGCCCTTAGATATTATGTTTTCTCTTTATGTTTTTCTTTCCATTTGTTTTCTTTTAGGTAAAATTCAGGCCCATGAAGGCATCTCCTACATCTGCAAGCATAGTGGAGGAATTATATGAGGCGTAAGGTTTTCCCAGTGCCTCTCAGGTAGACATTACTCCAATGACAGCCCCCTCCTTAACATGTATCTCCCACAATCTTAAAACTATCATATTGCCAGATATCTCAGACATGATTATTGTTAGCTGAAATGTAGACTAATACCGCTATGGCGGTGGACTTGCAAAGTCTCACAATGGCATGTTAATGACAGCCAGCATTAATATATGCACTAATAAAGCATGTGATCCTGACCTCAATATCGGTCTGAGAACAGATCTTTGGGTCTGATGTAAGAAACAGTGAATGTGGCTGCTGACCTTTGTGTCCTGTCCATATTAATGGGTATTTGCCCATATTACTCATTATCCAGAGACCTACTGTAGCTAATAGTTAGTAATGCTTGTAGATGGGAATCAGGTGAGTTGGTATATTGGTACAGTATTTAGCACTTTACTGTACATGCATTGTCATTATTTTTTTTTAGCCTCCTCCGCCTTTTTTGTTTTTTTGTTGACCATTCATTTTTGTGGGCAATTTCACAAACCACACTGTATGTGTGAAACTGGATTGGATTACACAGTCCAGAGGTTGAATCATTTGTTCAATTGAACAGATCCAGACAAGTTGTAAGTGCCGTGCACTCTAATGGTTTCTTCAGTTAAATGGAGAGATTTCTGGTTCCGGTTGCAGCATGTGACCCTGGTAGGTGCTATGCATCATGCTTATTCTAGACTATTAGATTGACCCCTGTAGGTATCCCCTTTTTTTTATTTAGCCCCTTGCTCTCTCGGGACCCGCCCACACCACACCCATGATATTAATGCACAGTCTTGACCACTGCTGATTGTGGTCTGTGTCCAAAAATAAAGTTTTGTTATACCGTTATGTGAATGCACAGTCTTGACCACTGCTGATTGTGGTGTGTGTCCAAAAATAGAGTTTTGTTATACCGTTCTGTGAATGCACAGTCTTGACCACTGCTGATTGTGGTCTGTGTCCAAAAATAAAGCTTTGTTATCCTGTTCTCCCCATGTCGGTGTGTTTTCAATGGTTGGGGTTAGGGGACATCCACATGCATCACATTAGTGTCACATTACTATAGCTGTAAACTAATGAGCACTAGTTAACCTGCAATAGATCCATACATACTAAGAGGAATAATAGTCCTAATAGCATTAGATATCATATAATGCATCTAATTGATCTACAATCTAGGCATAATAAAGGGTTAATGCACAGGCCAAGTACAATTAGCGGGACTGGGGAGTAGGAACATTCCCCTGTGGGTCTAAAAGGATAATGATAGGTGATACTGCAGTGGGTTGTCAGTTCCTTCTCCAGTGATTATTGATTTGTCCGTCAATTCTGCTCTCACACGCACTTCCCCAACATCACTTAGCAATCGAAACTAATGTAAATTGATGAATAGCAGAACATAATGGGAGGTCACCAAATGGGAATGAATGGTCATCTTGGCACATGGCCACCAGCAATGGCGTGGGACTTCCTTGGATAAGAGTAGTGGCGATGACCCCTGATGGAGGTGAGTTGGCTGGTGCTCATTGTGCCTCTGCAAACACTCTGTGTGTGTTTGCTGCCCTTGTGGGTGGGAGAGTGACAGCAGAACTGACAACCCACTCCGGTCTCACCAGCATAGGAACCTTGTAAGAAAGCAGTGACAGAGGGTCACAGTCAGACCCGACCGAAAGACCAAACAAGAGGTATTGTGTATTTCAATGAAGCTGTGAGCTATCCCATTAAGGGTCATTGTGGGTGTGAGAGTGAAAGCAGAGTGTAGGGCCAAATCCCAAACCACTGGGGAAGGAACTGACAACCCACTCCGGTCTCACCAGCATAGGAACCTTGTAAGAAAGCAGTGACAGAGGGTCACAGTCGGACCCGACCGAAAGACCAAACAAGAGGTATTGTGTATTTCAATGAAGCTGGGAGCTATCCCATTAAGGGTCATTGTGGGTGGGAGAGTGACAGCACAACTGACAACCCACTCCGGTCTCACCGGCATAGGAACCTTGTAAGAAAGCAGTGACAGAGGGTCACAGTCGGACCCGACCGAAAGACCAAACAAGAGGTATTGTGTATGTCAATGAAGCTGGGAGCTATCCCATTAAGGGTCATTGTGGGTGGGAGAGTGACAGCACAACTGACAATCCACTCCGGTCTCACCGGCATAGGAACCTTGTAAGAAAACAGTGACAGAGGGTCACAGTCGGACCCGACCGAAAGACCAAACAAGAGGTATTGTGTATTTCAATGAAGCTGGGAGCTATCTCATTAAGGGTCATTGTGGGGGTGAGAGGGGAAGCTGAATGCAGGGCCAAATCCCAAACCACTGGGGAAGGAACTGACAACCCACTCCGGTCTCACCGGCATAGGAACCTTGTAAGAAAGCAGTGACAGAGGGTCAAAGTCGGACCCGACCGAAAGACCAAACAAGAGGTATTGTGTATTTCAATGAAGCTGGGAGCTATCTCATTAAGGGTCATTGTGGGGGTGAGAGGGGAAGCTGAATGCAGGGCCAAATCCCAAACCACTGGGGAAGGAACTGACAACCCACTCCGGTCTCACCGGCATAGGAACCTTGTAAGAAAGCAGTGACAGAGGGTCACAGTCGGACCCGACCGAAAGACCAAACAAGAGGTATTGTGTATTTCAATGAAGCTGGGAGCTATCTCATTAAGGGTCATTGTGGGGGTGAGAGGGGAAGCTGAATGCAGGGCCAAATCCCAAACCACTGGGGAAGGAACTGACAACCCACTCCGGTCTCACCGGCATAGGAACCTTGTAAGAAAGCAGTGACAGAGGGTCACAGTCGGACCCGACCGAAAGACTGAACAGGACATATTCGCATTCTCCATGTGCCCCATATTTGTGTTCCCAAATGTAGATGTGATGAGCAACATGTATACAAAATAACAGGGTTAATATGGCATTTTCTTGATGTTTTTGTGTTTTTATGTAATGAGGTAGTGTGTCTTTAATTTTGCTTTATGTAAGCTGCAGCATGGCTTTTCATTCAAAATGTAACAACTAATTGGTTGTATAATGCCTTTGCTTTGGTTGGGTGAGGGGATGGTGAAAACAATTGTAATGGCCTTCCATGCTTTTCCTCTGTTAAACTCACTTTTATATTTTAAAGTTGTCTGTACGTAATGCGTAAACCATTTTAAGTGTGTTTTTTGTGCACTTAGCGGATTTGCGAGATACGAGCGTCTACGCAAGGAATTCTTGTCCGCTACTTACTACGTAGCGCTTATCGGAGGCAAATCTCGGCAAAGTAGTCCGAAATTACGCAAGTCAATCGCAAGTCAATCGCTAGTCAATCGCAAGTCGACTCGGATATCGTAAATGGACTTACGATGGGCCTTTGCGAGATACGAATTCATCCGCAGCTCGAATTTAATAGGGCCCATAGTTTTTAAAATAAATTATTAAACTATTTTGAAAACATTTGATCTAATGAAGATATTAGCTGCTAAATTTCAGTCTCCAATTTTCCTTCCTGCTTTACCAGACAGACACACAGAATTTTTGTTTTTATTAATATGTGCAGAGATAGGCATTTAGGTTTAATACACAGTTATTGAGATATTTTCAGTGTCCAAGGTCCCTTTTTACTTTACTAGAAAAATAAGGTCATGGATAGAGCAAACTTTAATAAGAAAAACAATCAACCTGCCAGTTATATCTGAGCTTTGAAATCATGCTGATGCTTTGAATTTAAAATGGTAAAAAAGTATATTAAAAATTGAATTGTCACAAAATATGCCGACAAATAAATCTGCAACTTTATAACAATTTCCTCATTAGATTTCAACTGGTGGGGTTTACAGGTTAACAGCCTTATTAAATTGCGATTCTGACAATTCTAAAGGGCTCTATATAAGCACATAGCATATTTTTTTACGGGGAGAGAGGGGGATAAATCAGGTGCTGAGAGGTAGATTTGAGTGTCATCTGCATGATACTGAAGTCAAAAAGATTGTATTAGGGTGCCAAGTGAGGATGTGTAGATGGAGAATAGGAGGGAGCCTAGGGCTGAACCTTGGGGTATGCCAACAGACAGAGGTTGAGGAGAAGAAGAAAAGGTGCCAGAGAAGGAGACACTAAACATTTGATCTTGTAGGTATGATGTGAACCATAAGAGAGCAGTATCTCTAATTCCAAGGGAGTGGAGAAATTGGATTAGTAGAGGGTGATCAACTGTATCAAAGGCAACAGAGAGCTCCAGGAGAAGTAGAATAAAAAAGTGACCCTTTGACTTGACAGTGAGCAAGTCATTAGTGACTTTTGTAAGAGCTGTCTCAGTAGAGTGTTTGGGTTGGAAGCCGGATTGGAAGGTGTCAAGAAGAGAGCTGGAGGAGATAAATTAGGTAAGGCGATTGTAGACATGCCGCTCAAGCAGTTTGGAAGCCAGGGGAATATGATAGATCGGGCGGTACTTAGTTGCAGAATCAGTGTCAGATGAGAGTTTTTTAAGAATGGGTTTAATTATGGAATGTTTTAGAGATGATGGAAATGTGCCAGTGTTTCAGGAAAGATTGAAGAGATGTGTGAGAGCAGGGGTAAATGTAGTAAAAAGGGGAGGGATAAGCTGTGATGAAATAGGATCTAGAGGACAGGTAGTAAGGTGAGAGGTTGATAGTAGGCTGGATACTTCATCCTCTGATACAAAGCCAAAGGAATGCATAATGGCTGTAGGCTTAGTGAAGGGTAAAGGCTGGCTGTTATCAGATAGTTGAGCGGAGGGAGTGTGTGGTCTATGTTGAGAGGAAAGTTTGTAGTGAATGTTTTCAATTTCATGCTTAAAATGGCTGGCAAAGTCTTCAGCTGTGAGACAGGAAGGGACGGGAGGTGGTGGTGGGCGGAGGAGAGTGTTGAATGTGGCAAACAATCGTTTGGGGTTAGAGGACAGTGTAGATAATAAAGATGTAAAATAGTGCTGTTTGGCAAGGTTGAGGGCAGAGAAGTGGGAGCACAACATAAACTTGTAGAGGAGGAAATGTGCTGAAGTGCATGATTTCCTCCATAGCCGTTCAGCAGTGCGGGTGCACATTTGGATGTATCGTGTTTGTGTGGTGTGCCATGGTTGCACATGAGAGCGAGGGTATCTGTGTGTGGTTATGGGGGCCAGAATGTCAAGGGTGTAAGTAAGAGTCATGTTCTACTGTGAGGTGGCAGTGTCAGGACAAGTGAGATCAGTAAGGGGACTGATAAGGGGTTGTAAAACAGTGGAAAGGTGTTGTGGGTCAAGTCATTACAGGTCTCTGTGTGTAATGGTAGAAGAAGGGCAGTGAGAGAAAGATGTAGTGAGGCTGCAGGATAGAAGGTGATGGTCAGATAGAGGTAGTGGGCAGATGGCAAGGTTTTGAGGTTGTGCAGAGGTGAAAATAAGATCTAGGGAGTGTCCATCATGGTGAGTTGGGGAATTTGTCAATTGTTAGAGGCCTAGGGAAGAGGTGAGTAAAAGTAGTTTAGCAGCAGTAAGGGAAATGGGAGTGTCAATGGCAATGTTGAAGTCGCCAAGAACGAGTGAAGGAACGTTGGAGGAGAGAAAGTGAGGAAGCCAGGCAGCAAAGTGATCAAGAAATTGACAGGCTGGTCCGGGAGGGCGATAGATCACAGCAACACGTAAAGAGATAGGTAAGTAAAGGCGGATGGTGTGAACTTTAAACAATGAAAATTGGAGGGAAAGAGTAGTGGGTATGGAGTGAAATGTGCACCGAGAGGAAAGTAATATGCCAACACCACCAACATGTTTTGCAGCAGGGGAAGCAGTGTCTGAAGGAGAGAGACATGTTTCTCTGAGAGCCAGTAGATTGAGGGAGTTCGAAGTGGATAAGTCATGGATGAAAGTGAGTTTATTGCAGATAGATTGTGCATTCCAAAGTGCACAGGACAAGGGAAAAGATGATGGGGGTTGCGGGTTTAAGTTGTGCCAGTTTTGGGTATTTGCAATCCTGGGGGCAGTGCGTGGCTGACAGTGGGTGGAAATGAGTGAGGGGCCTGGATTAGGAGATATATCTCCAGCTTCCAGCAGAAGGAGGAGTGGAAGGGATAGGAGTGGGTCTTACAGAAGCGTTTTTGCTTGTGAGCTGTTGCAGATGGGGGAGATAGTGCCTGGAGGAAGGAGATGAGCTCATGGGAGCAGAGACAAGGGAAAGAGATGAGAGAAGGTGAAATAGTTATTTAATTGGATACATGATGTGGGGGGAATGGGGAGGAGAATATGAGAGACAGAAAGGAGGTTATAAAGAAGAAGAAAATGAGAGGAAACATTGTGACAGTGTGTCTTTGAGAAGAGTAATCCGGATTACTTAGCAGGTGTTGCTGATTTGAATGAGTCTATAAATTAAGAGAAAGAAGGGATGGGTGGGATAGGGAGGGGATTCGTTCCAGGTGAGAGCAGGAGAGGTACAGGGCTTTCAGGGTCCCAGAGCTTTGCAAATGGTGCTGTAATAGATAAGTATATAAGAATTTGTGGGGGAGCAGAGAGTGATAATACATTGTTGCTGGTTCCAGGTGAGAGCAGGAGAGGTACAGGGCTTTCAGAATTGGAGAGTTTTGCTACAAACTGATATGAACAAATTAGAAGTAATTCAAAGGAGGCAACAAAAATGGTACAGGCTCTTAAAGACACAACTTATAGGGAGACTCCATGACACTAATATCACTTTAATAGTTGTCAGTGTGGGGAACGGAGCGAGGCGAGCCGTTGCAGCCCGTAACTACGAGGGCCGCAGGACTTAGTACCTGGTTTCTGTCAGTGGAGGACTCGCAATGAGCACCGGGGGCAACTCATCGCCAGGCCCCTCAACCTCGCATCACTCCCCAGGACATGGTTCCTGCCAGTGGAGGACTCGCAATGAGCGACAGAGGCGTTCATCATGAAGCCCTCCGGGCTCACAACACCCTATTCCAACCACGTACCTGGATGCTACTCTGCCAGAAGCACTCCGTCTTCTGCTCTGCGGCTCCCGTCCTTGGGCCGGATCTACTTTCTGGATCAAGCTGTGGCTTGATCCAGAAAGCAGTTCCGGCCGGAGGACGGGAACAGCAGAGGAGGAGAGTGCGGCGCTACAGGCAGGATTCCACTTAAGTACCAGAAACGGGGGGAAGAGGGGAGAAAGGAGACAAGGGAGGGAAAGGGAAGGGGGAAAGGAGACAAGGGAGGGAAAGGGCGGGAGGAAACAAGGGAGGAAAAAGGGGTGGGAAAGAGACACAGGGGGTAAAGGAGACAGACAATAGAGAGAGAGAAGGAGACACGAGGGGGAAAGGGAGAGTGGGAAAGGAGACACAGGGAAAGGACAGGGGGAAAGGAGAAGCAGGAGAGGATGAGAGGGGGGATGGAGACAGTGAGGAGTTAGAGGGGGGAAATGAAATACAGGGAAGAGAGAGGGAGAAAAAGACACTGGAGGAAAGGAGAAAGAGGAAAGGGAGAGAGGGGGGACGGAGACACAGGGGAGGGAGATAGGGAAAAGGAGACACAGTGAAGGGAGATGTAGGGAGAGGAGACAGAGTGGAGGGAGAGGGGGGAAGGGAGGGGAGAAAAGGAGGTACAGGAGAGCAAGAGTGAGGAAAGGAGGCACAGGGGAGGTAGAGATGGGAAAGGGAGGGGGACAAGGGGCACATGTGGGGGAAGGGGAAAAGGAGACACAGAGGAGAGAGGGCAGGGGAAGGAGACACAGGGAAGAGGGGGGGAGGAGACACAGGGGAGGTGGGAAGGACACACAGGGAAGGGAGAGGTGGGGAAAACGTATTCCCGTCATTTTTGACAGGCAATGTGTAGCAAACAGCATTGCCTGCCTTACAATTTGACCCCCGTCACTTTTGACGGGCAAGTAATTAGTGTATAGATAACAGGAGACTCCATTACATGACATTAATATGTATAAATTAGAGGGGACTCCATTAAATTAATACGTATAGATTAAAGCAACCTCCATTACATTAATATGTATAGGTTAGAGGAAATTCTGAGACATTAAAATGTATTGTGGCAAACTGCCCTTCTCTTCTAGTTATTTCTGACACTTATTGAGGAACCAAATCACACAGGAGGTTTCAATGCATTTTCTTTCCAGTTTTTACTATACTTATTGCCAGTAATACATAATAACACACCAAAAACAAAAGCCTAGCTCTGTCAGAGCTCTACTGTAGACATAGTTCCCTTACTAACCAGGGTTTCCATCAAACTAAGCCTGGATGTTCCAAAACAATAGTAAAAACAGTCAAATACATTATATTTATAAATTACTGGCCTTTATGTTCCATATATCCAAGTTTAAATTGTCAGTGAATGGCTTATCAACTTCCACACTGTAGACTCCTTGATTCTCTTTTTACTCCAAAAACACTTTATTTTTGCTTAGCCGCTCGCTATCAACTTCCCCGCTATGATGCTCTGTCTGGGCTGCAAGACTCCCTCTGCGCAGCAACTCTCCATCCGGCCCAGCTGCAACACTCCCTCTCTGGGCTCGGAGCTGCAACTAACTCTTCAACAGACTGTCCAGACCTTTTCACAGCTGCAGCCCCATTGTAATGTAAGAAAGTTTTTTAATAACTGCAGTTCTCGAATGGGCAAATTCCTCTTTTCAGCCTCAGACTCAAAGACCCGTCCTCAAGGCTCTCCCACACCTCTGTCCAGCCTTGTTACTGTATAGATTAAAGGAAAGTAGAGAGAGGGGGATATGAGAGAAACCTGCAAATATAATAAAAGTTTTAATAACATTCACCAGAGAAAAAGAAAGTCCTTTCCGGTATTGTAAACAACATCCTTATTGTATTATTTTCAGGTGATGACACCTCTTTGTCATGGTTGGCATTCCTACACTAGGTAGAGTCCCTGAGGTAGGAGGCATCCACCGAGATCACAGGGTTCCTACTTTTCTAACCCAGGTGTGGGGGTCTCCACCACATTTATTTCACCCTTGCCCCTACTGCTTCCACGCTTCAGATATTACATCTACTGGAAATATTATGTTTATACTGGTGGGTTATGTGTAATGAACCCCTTTTTATTCATTGTTGTTTGTATAGAGCTCATTAAAGTTTCAATCCACTTTTGATTATATATTAAGATTAATTAAACTCTCTATTTCTCTACTAACAGGCCAGAGAATAAACTGCCTAAATATATCATTGCTTTACATGATGACCTCAGACCTAATGTTTTATAATGTGATCTCAAGGCCATATGAAATAGGAATTGCTATTTGTATCTTCTCTGTCTCATTGCAAATTTTATTTTTATTTGGCTTCTCTTCACTTTACAGAAAAAGTGGCCAATCAAAAGTCTTCATCCTGGACTATGTAAAGGCAGATCTCCTCTTCCTGTTGGGTTGCTGCATGGTCTCTACATACTAGTAAAAACATAGTATGGGAGAAGTTCTGAAACATTCTGAATATAATTATATTCTGTCCTTACTGGCAATACTCAGCATTGATTGTTTTCTTCAGAACATCTGTCCACCATGATGTGTGGAATAATGTGGGATTATTACTCATAATACCTGGTCTGGCAACGTATATTATCTGTATTGAATGGCCATTATGGTTGGAAGCCTCAAAAATAGTTTGGTGTTCATCAAACACATAGGAACACATTGAAAATACATCTCATACATATTTTTTTATTTTGTCCAACATACTCATTAACAGTACAAAGTAATTACTGTAGATCGAAACCTACATGGAAATCTTTATATTCATTGTTGTACCTTATGTTTGTCTCCTTTAGTTGGTTGTAGTGAAGTTATGATTAGGCTCTTTAATTTCAATCTGTAGCATTTAACACATTTAAATAAGTCATGTCCCGTTCACATAATAAGCTGCATCTAGGATAATGAAAAGCCTATTGGCGGAATTATAAAAAGATATGAATATTTGGTATTTTTTCCTCTAAGGGGCTGCCATAATAGCCCCTCTCTCATCACTTTTTCTCAAATTTATTGGTGGGTAGGAAGAAGCTGTGAATATCCATTTTGCAACTTCTACTGCACACAGCTTTGCGAGAAACCTATTATTTGGTCCTCATGGTGATGTGGTGTAGTTACCAGTGCAGAAGAAAAAAAATATATATATATTTTTTATTATTTTTTTTATTAAAAAGAATAACAATATTATTCTAGAATTATGAAATACATCATAAAAATAATGAAACAAACATCAGAATAATTATATTCCTAGCAATATGCTATAATTATCTCTATGAATCTCTTCAGATCCCTCAAATCAGATAATGATGTACTTTCCCTGCAAAGGGATTTGCATAAATTAGAGAAATGGGCAATTAAATGGCAGATGAGATTCAATATGAATAAATGTAAGGTTATGCATCTGGGAAGGAAAAATAGCCATGCAATTTATAATCTTAATGAAGCAAATCTAGGGGTATTAGATATTGAAAGGGATTTGGGAGTGCTTGTGGACAACCACCTAGGTAGCAGTGCTCAATGCCAAGCAGCAGCTGCAAAGGCAAGTAAAATATTAGCATGTATTAAGAAGGGTATAGAAGCAAGGGAAGCAAATATAAATCTGCCACTATACAAATACCTAGTACGCCCTCATTTGGAATATGGAGGACAGTTTTGGGCACCACTTCATAAAAAGGACATTTTAGAGCTTGAAAAATTACAGTGAAGGGCAACAAAACTAATAAGGGGAGTGGAGGGACTAAGTTATGGGGATAGACTAACCAAATTAAGCTTATTTTCTCTATAAAAAAAGGCACCTAAGAGGGGATATTATTACATTATATAAATACATCCAGGGTCAGTATAAAGATTTTGTCAAGGGAGCTTTTTGTGCCAAGAGGTTTTCAACTGACAAGAGGACATCATTTGAGGTTAGAAGTAAAACGTTTCCACCTTGAAGAAAGAAAGGGGTTCTTCACAGTAAGGGAGGTTAATCTGGGGAATTCTCTACCAAAGGAGGTGGTGACAGCAGATTTGATAGATAACTTTAAAAAGGGATTGGATATATTTTTGAATTCAGGGTTATCCTGGTTAATGAGAGAGAGTATTGATCCGGGGAGGAATCCGATCGCCAGTATCTGGAGTTAGGAAGGAATACATATTTTTTCCTTTTGAGACAAGTGGCAAAGTTTCACTTGTTTTTTTTCTTCTGTTTGCCTTCCTCTGGATCAATTAACAATTAATCTGCATATTGCAGATCAGAGGAGATCTTAAAAGGTTGAACTTGATGGGCTAAAAGTGTTTTTTCAACCTCAATTACTATGTAACTATGTAATAAACACCTACACAGTGTTTAAAAATAAAATCCTGGTTTCAGCTATTACTTACTTTACTACTAAGATATAGTCACCACCAAAAGACAGCAGATAGTACAGGTATCTAGATGTAAATTACCCTTTAATAAAAATGGAATCTGCTACAAATAAATAAATATATGGCTTTAATATGTTTAACTGTGGCCAAAAATAATCCAGACTAAATACAAACAGGACATTCTAAAAAAGTGATGTAATAAATAGACTTAGCAGCAAAAATGCTCAATTAAATTAGGAAACGATTGTCATTAGTGACTTTCATTAAGCAGATACACTGCACCCTGCACAATTGTGTTATACATTTGATATATATAATAGTAAGAGAGTATAATTTACCTGCACTGATATTAACAGGAATTCCCTCCTCCTTAATCTGCTGGTGACTCCTCACATTTGTCTCTTCTTCTTGGTAAAGCTTTGATTTTACTCTTTTGCTGCCTGTACATATATACAGTGGATATTAAAAGTCTACACACTCCTGTTAAAATGTCAGGTTTCTGTGCTGTAAAAAAAATAGACAAAGATAAATCATTTCAGAACTTTTTCCACCTTTAATGTGACCTATAAACTGTAAAACTTAATTGAAAAACAAACTGAAATCTTTTAGGTAGAGGGAAGAAAAAATATAAAAATAAAATAATATGGTTGCATAAGTCTACACACCCTTAAACTAATACATTGTTGAAGCCCCTTTTGATTTTATTACAGTCTTTTTGGGTTTGAGTCTATCAGCATGGCACATTTTGACTTGGCAAGATTTGCCCACTCTTCTTTACAAAAACACTCCAAATCTGTCAGATTGCAAGGGCATCTCCTGTGCACAGCCCTCTTCAGATAACCCCACAGATTTTCAATCAGATTCAGGTCTGTGCTCTGGCTGGGCCATTCCAAAACTTTAATCTTCTTCTGGTGAAGCCATTCTTTTGTTGATTTGGATGTATGCTTTGGGTCGTTGTCATGCTGAAAGATGAAGTTCCTCTTCATGTTCAGCATTCAAGCAGAAGCCTGAAGGTTTTGTGCCAATATTGACTGGTATTTGGAACTGTTCATAATTCTCTATATCTTAAATAAGGCCCCAGTTCCAGCTGAAGAAAAACAGCCCAAAGCATGATGCTGCCACCACCATGCTTCACTGTGGGTATGGTGTTCTTTTGATCATGTGCAGTGTTGTTTTTGCACCAAACATATCTTTTGGAATTATGGCCAAAAAGTTCAACCTTGTTTTCATCAGACCATAACACCCTTTCCCACATGCTTTTGGGAGACTTCAGATGTGTTTTTGCAAAATGTAGCCTGACTTGGATGTTTTTCTTCGTAAGAAAAGGCTTTTGTCTTGCCACTCTACCCCATAGCCCAGACATATGAAGAATACGGGAGATTGTTGTCACATGTACCACACAGCCAGTACTTGCCAGATATTCCTGCAGCTCCTTTAATGTTGCTGTAGACCTCTTGGTAGCCTCCCAGACCAGTTTTCTTCTCGTCTTTTCATCAATTTTGGAGGGAGCTCCAGTTGGTAATGTCACTGTTGTGCAATATTTTCTCCACTTGATGACGACTGTCTTCACTGTGTTCCATAGTATATCTAATGCCTTGGAAACTCTTTTGTGCCCTTCTCCTGGCTGACACCTTTTAACAGTGAGATCCCTCTGATGCTTTAAAAGCTCTCTGTGGACCATGGCTTTTGCTGTGGGATGCGACTAAGAAAATTTCAGGAAAGACCAACGAGAGCAGCTGAACTTTTTTGGGGGTTAATCAGAGGCACTTTAAATGATGGCAGTTGTATGCTGACTCCTATTTAACACGATTTGGAATGTGCTTAATTCTGAACACAGCTACATCCCCAGTTATTAGAGGGTGTGCAGACTTATGCAACCACATTATTTTTCTTCCCTCTACCTAAAAGATTTCAATTGAGTTGTACAGTTTATAGGTTACATTAAAGGTGGAAAAAGTTCTGAAATGATTTATCTTTGTCTCATTTTTTTACAGCAAGAAATCTGACATTTTAACAGGGGTGTGTAGACTTTATATATCCACTGTATGTATGTATATATATATATATATATATATATATATATATATATATATATATATATAAAACATAATTATATTGGTATTTTATGTGTTTATAACCAGCACAGACCAAACACAAAGCTAGATATAAAGATAAATCAAAATATATATATTTTTAATATACATTATTAACATTTTTCATTTACTGCTAATAATTCTAGATTGCCCACTTTCCCCAGTAAGCTTCTTTATTAGCAAGCATACACTTTCTGTTGTTTTGTCTCTGCAGGTTTGAAGTGCTTGCCATTATATTTGAGATACTTAGCGATACCTCCCTATTGACCATATTAACCCTACCCCTTCTCCTCAGCCATAAGTAGGTAATTAGTCCAATACCCCTCTACACTTTCTACCCCATTACTTTCATCTAGCCCCTCAGCTACTAATTTAAAAACTCCCCCAGCCTTTCTACCATCTAGCACACAAACTCACTCATCATCAAAGTGATATAATGTACTAGATCACATAATCCATCCAAATGCTCAACCCCGAATAAAAGGTAACTATCGTCTGAATAGAACAAAACTACCAACAGATGAATGAATGATGGGGATGATCCTAGTGAATGAGGAATGAATATGTCTTTTATCTATAATCAGGAATTTATGTTATTGGTCACTTTTCTTATTATTCCAACTCCTGCCATCTCTATATATAGGTAAATATAAATATACAGATGTAAATATATATATATAGGTATGGTTGTGCCTGTCCATAAAGTTTTCTTAGCAACGCTAAGCAAATAGCTACAAACACTTGCATTTGTACAAATAATATACATATTTTGGCACTTCCTGATGATATATACATGTCAACACGCTATATTATGTTTTCTCCAATAGTATTAGACGCTAACATCTTATGCACGTATTTGCAAGTTTCTAAACCCTTAGGATCTGCTTATTACTTTATTTGCCTTCAACAAAACTGTTAGGCTGTTGAGAAATGGTTGTAAGGCATGAATAGATGGGAATAAGGCTTGATATTACATACCTTATTTGCAAATTTATACTAATTATTGTGAGGTTCCCAGATGGGCATCCATGGTTCCAGCTAGTTTAGTATTTAGCAGATGTTACAGCCTACAATAGGATTGTTAGGTACACAAGCTATCCTTCATAATGATAAAATGTTTATAATATTACGTTTTTAATCAACAACCTAGTGAGTACAATAATGGAGAACTCTGACTTTAAATATTAAAAGTATATGAGTCATCTTATGCCTATTAAGAGTCGAGAGATGACTGAAACATTTCCCACATTCAGAACATAGAAAAGGTTTTTCTCCGGTATGAGTGAATTATATGGTGTACTGGTTGATTCCCTTCCCTTTATTTTGGTGGATATTGGTATTTTTTGTTGACTCTCTTTACCAGATTCTACCGGGTCAAAAGCCAGTTTTGGGGAATCGACCTAGCTTGACCCCTTCAGTTAGGAGGATCATCTGAAGATCATAGGGCCATCTATATATTAGTGATTTGTGTAGCTTTCTGATTCACACTATCGTACATTAGACCAATTTCAGTCAGCTTTGGGGCATCAATTTATTGACTCTTCCACAAATTAGGACCCCTCACATTTTTGTAGGAGACAAATATCATTGCCTATTTCAGTGCGTATATGGTGGGAATTGAATTGCTAATGTCAATAAGACATTTTTTTTCACAATAAGTTTTTATTTAGCAGAGGTTTAGAGAATTCACATATCTGGTTACATAGAGAACATGAAAAAGTCTGTATCAAACCGAGCATATAAAATCAGTTATATCATTTGTACACTATATTTTTACTTTACATATGATCATACATGCATATCAAGTTTTCCAAAAGTTCCCGAGAACAGAAGGATTTCTCATAGTCCGCAGGCTTGATCAAAATGTGTTTCTGCCAGTATTTTTTCATTTTTGCCCCCCTTCTTTTCAATATGTCAAACATAAGTAATAATCAGAAGGTATCACTACCTACCTTTCATTATTGTGAATGTAATTAAGCTTATTCTTAACATCTTGCAAGTTCAGGGTATTTGATTTCCAACTTTTAGCAATATGGCTCTTGGTTGTTAGCATCAGAAACTGTAAGAGTTTATTTTGAGGACAGTAAAGCACATGGGTGACCTAGAAAACATGACTCTGGGTTTATGTCTAATTGGACATTAAATATAGCAGAGGCTAGATCTATAACATTAGTTCACAACTGCTGAACTCGGGATCATGTCCACCATATGTGAAAGGATCCCTCCTCTCGAAAACCCCTGAAACAATTAGTATTACTGTTCGCTTTCCATTTATAAAGCTTGTCAGGAGTTATATATATCCTGTGCACTATTTTGATGGAGGTCTCCAGGATTCAACTGTTTACTGAACCCCTGGAAAGGTTCTCCTAAGGGATTCTCAAAAAATCTTTGTCTCCCACGAAACCCAGGTCACTCTCCCACCTCCTTATATATGCTAGCTTTTGATCCGGGTGTCCTTCATTAAAGATGTTATATAGTATGCTTACTACACTCATGGAGGTGGGTGACCTGGGCCGCATGGCCCATTCAATCAGGCAATACATCGCCTCCCCAATCCAAAGATTGTGCTATATGGTGAGCTCACCACTGGCAATCGTGACAGAGGAGGGCCAAAGAAGAGGTACAAGAACTCACTGAAACAGTCCCTTGATGTCTGTCATATTAACCATTGTTGAATGTCCGCCTTAGCTTCAGACCTAAAGGCACGGAGAAGTACCATTCACCAGGCTGTCTCCTCTTTTGAGACCACACACAGGGCTGGTATTGAGGACAAGAGGAAACATAGGAGAAAATGGTGTCACTACAGAACCCAAACAAGAACATATTTTCCTGTGCAACCACTGTAGTCGAGTCTGCCTGTCCAACATTGGCCTCCTCAGCCACCTAAGAGCCCATAGATGGGGACACCCCTCTTAAATCTTCGTTCGCAAAGTCAAGCCTATACTACACTCTTAGAGAATGGGAATTTGTCACACAAATTGAAAACCAATTCGCTTTAGGTTTTCATAGAAGGTGTTCAGTGGCTTCAATAAAATGCTTAATTTTACAATAGGTAAAGTGTTCCTAGGTTACACTTTTTTTAAACACAGCATAGTTTTTTTTGTGCAAATAAAGATTTTTCTATTTTTGAATCTACAGTATGTTTTGGTGTTAAGCACCTGGAAAATGACTTTGTAAAGATTGCATGAAAATGACATTACAGTATTTTTAGTTCACCTATCTCCCCAGTAAGCTTTTTGCATTAGGAAGCATACACTTTTGGTTGCTATGTCCATGCAGGACAATAGTAATTGCCACTGTATGTAATTTACTTACAAAGACTCACTATTGACTATAATGACCCTCCCCCATAATTAGTTATTTAATTCCTTAATATACACTTTCTACTCCATTACTTCTATCTAGTCCTTTCCTCCGTCTCCCTTAGCACACAAGCTCTCTAATCAATAAGGTGCAATCCATCACTGTTATAGCAATTGTACCCAAGAGAAAGTCAGCACAGTCCTCTAAAAACCCGAACCATTCCTACCTGCTCCACCTTTTAGCCACAGATTAACCTCCCTAAGCTCCTTCTGTCTCCTTGGTGTGACACTTGGTAGTGTCTTGCAAAATAAGACCTTGGAGGTCCTTGCCAAAAGCTTATACATATCAGATCATAAGCTTGTTATTGTTAAGTACAGAGTTTCAGACTGAAGAAAAAGGTAAAATCATACGACGAGCGGATACAAAGTAAATAATATACCCATGAATATACAGTGTAGGTAAATAATAGATTTTAAATACTTAAATACTAGACATGGTAGATAGAATGCCTGAAGAATTGTGGACAGAAGTTTGTGACATTGTCCAGAAAACAAAGAATATCCCAGAAAGAAGACTAAGAAGGGAAACTGGCTGTCTGATGAGACTTTGAAAGAGGCCCAGGAAAGAAGGAAAATGAAAGGAAGTGGACATGGGAAAAGATTTGCAAAATTCTAAAAGAGACAAAGAACTATTCTATAATGAGTGATGTAAAGAGATAGAAAAAGATTACCAAATGGGTAAGTCAAGATATTTCTTCAAGAAAATTGGTATCTCAAATGAAACTTTCATGACAAAGTGAGCGTGATAAAAGACAAAAATGGTAGGGACTTAACAAAAGCAGATCATATAAATAACAGGTGGCAGATCTATACAGTAAGGATAGTAAGGGGGATATAGAAGGTATGATGAAGGGCTGGAATGTGACATAAAAAAAGAAATAGTGGATGGGGTGAAAGAAGGGTAATGGAAAGAGAGATTTGGGGGAGAGGCGTTAGGAGAGAAAACTGGGAGGATAAATAATTAAATCAAGCAATATCTAAGCCAACTCTTAATCGATTAAAAAAAATTAGTAATTTTTTTTCAGATTTGTAATGACTATTGAATAGTTACATTTACGCCAGATAGGTCTGTTCAACCCATTATAAAGTATCAGCACCTTATATTTATTCAAAAAAATAGCTTTTTTTTTGTATAGTACAGGGTGTTATTATTAATGTCAATGGGCTCATCAATCACATGAATTTATTAAAAAATATCAATGACATAAAGATTTATCATACTATGCATGTTAGAATCACTTATAAACAGAGTATTCATTTGTATACAGCTTGACATTTATACTTTTTTCAGCTGACACATTAGTAGAACTTACTAAAATAGCAGCACTGCTGAAAAGTTCTATTAACTCAGATATCCATAGATTTTTCTGAGCTTGCTAAATGTTTTTGATTAATTACATTTATATGATCTTAGTAGAATTGCATGATGTGTCATGTTGATGTGTAATGGCAGACTCATTAAAACATTCCACACATTCCATACATATAAACTGGTCTTTAGCCTGTGTGAGTTCTTTTTTGTCATTTCAAATCTGACTGAAACACATTTTTTTCTCTTGTGTAAGTTTCAGAACATGCAAATGGTGTTTATCCTTTGTGAGATCTCATATGTTGCTTGAGAAGTGAGGAGAGACTGAAACATTTCCCACATTCAGAACATTGAAAAGGTTTTTCTCCTGTATGAGTCATCTTATGCCTATTAAGAGCTGAGAGCTGACTGAAACATTTCCCACATTCAGAACATGGGAAAGGTTTTTCTCCTGTATGAGTCTTCTTATGTATTTTAAGATTTGAGGCCCAACTGAAACATTTCCCACATTCAGAACATTGAAAAGGTTTTTCCCCTGTATGAGTCATCTTATGGCTAATAAGATATGAGGCACAACTGAAACAGTTCCCACATTCAGAACATTGAAAAGGTTTTTCTCCTGTATGAGTCATCTTATGTTTATTAAGAGCTGAGAGTCGACTAAAACATTTCCCACATTCAGTACATGTAAAAGGCTTTTCTCCTGTATGAGTCCTCTTATGGTTAATAAGATGTGAGGCACGACTAAAACATTTCCCACATTCAGAACATGAAAAAGGTTTTTTTCCCGTATGAGTCATCTTATGCCTATTAAGAGCTGAGAGATGACTGAAGCATTTGCCACATTCAGAACATGAAAAAGGTTTTTCTCCTGTATGAGTCTTCTTAGGTTCTTTAAGATTTGAGGCCAAACTGAAACATTTGCCACCTTCAGAACACGACAAAGGATATTCTCCTGTGTAAGAAATGTGGTCTTCTCCAAGGTTTTTCCAAATCTCGGATCCATCTGTTAGAAACAAAAGCACCAGGAGTAAATTCTGACAGCTTTAACATACTTCCAAATGGAAATGATTAGTTTATATATATATATATATATATATATATATATATATATATATATATATAATTTTGGCTTAGTCTATTAATTTAGTGGAAGTTATTTAACTCCTTATGAACATACAACACATTTTGTAATACCAATTATTGCTACCTATGGTATTTTGTTTAACTAGATATGATGATCTGCAAAAAGTTTATTTAAAAGAAATAATAAATACTTGGTAAACATATTGCAACTTCTACATACAATTATTGCCTGCACCAAGCTGTCATTTTTTTTTATGCCTGTTACTGGGTGGGTGTTTCTGTAAACCAACGATCTCCCCATTAGTGCTACTGAGAGAACTGACTATAGTTACTGACACTTTCCCACTGTGTAGATACAAACTTCCTGTTTGTGCAAAGTCTTTTATCAGGAAATTGTGCTAATGAAAATAAAATGGCAGATTGGGGTAATTACACCAGCAAATAAGAAATGTTCCCTAGTGCTTATGAGTTATGGGGATTACATTAAAGATATTTTGAATCAATTAGGTGATACCGATATCTACATATAGGTGAATAATGACATCACAGTAGAGTATTAAGCATGCTAATACAAATACTCATTTACATGCTTAATAGTTTTATCCATTATCATTGAAAAAGGATAACATTACCCAGATGTATGAGAGTATTTAGATCAAATAATAATAGGAACGAAATAGTAGATGCTGTTTGTCATGAATCAGCCAGGGGCCATCTTGGATTTGGAACTGTTATCTGCCACATGTTATTGAACAGAAGGTTTTGGGCTCCCAGAGCCACTGGTATAATGTTATATATTCAGGGCAGAGTAGAGAAGAGGCAGTTTACCACGTCACCACTAATAAAGTCGTCATAGTACAGGAGCAAATAGGTGTTTCTCCCTTGAGAACCAGAGACCAAGTGAATTAGGTAGCCACCCTAATGGGCGGCCCATGGGAGGGGTCTGGAAGTTCCCAGAGTTTACCTCTAGTCCATTGGCCAGAGGTAATCAAGTTACTCTGGAGATTACCCAATTGGCCAAGAGGAAGATGAGGGTTGGACAAGGGGGTAGCCACTCCCTGTACTGGTTTTGTGAGTTATTTAAATATGGTGTGTTTCCAAAATAAAGTGTTCTTAATTTTCATACTTTGACTAAGCATGTATTATTGACCCAGAGGCATATGCTTGTAGAGGAGCTCGTTCTGACTCCCTACCAAGGTGCTCCCAGGTACACTACCACAGCAGCTGGGACTTATGCCTTTGCATCAACAAAGATTGTCCATAGGTCTAGAGTCACCCAAACTTAGGTCTAAACCTACTGGGAATAAGAGTACTAGGATACTCTAGATCCCATCATCATAGTGGGTTGTGACAATTGGCTGGCAGTGGTGGGACGACTCTACAAGGACCAGGAATGGAACAGACAGACATCATAACAGAGGCAACAAGGCCGTATGAAGCAGCCAGGCACTTATACCCCAGTAAAAAGAGGTGTCCAACTTACTAGACCAGCATTGCCAGAGGATCTGGCAGGAGCGCAATGGAGCGAGAGCCCCAGCTCAACAAAGACTTGGCTACAGAAAGACACTGCGTCTAGAGAAATGGATGGCGATTCTGAACCTGTGGCAGGACGATGAGCTAATGGGCTGGCTGGAAGTACTAGTAAGAAAAGAGGTTGCCTTGGAGAACCAATATCATGTTTTTCACGCCAGAATAATTGGTGGCCTTGGAGAGGAGTTTGATTTCCGCTTGGAGATAGATTCTGGCCTCCAAGACATTGTGTATGGTGATCCTGAAGGGGGCATAGGAACATTTAAAAGGCACAACAACTTGTTTGTGGAACGCGGTCGTGGTCTGGGACTGAAACCATGGTCCATGGAGGCTAATTTAATGGTACACCTGATTGAGCAGGAACTGCAGCTGGAGGAGGAGTATTTTGAGTTGTGGGACGAGATGTATGGGGAGACATTTTGCCCATCAAGAGGGGAACAACCCAGTCAAGAGGACTGGTCGCCAGATCTTTACAACACAGATGGTATGTACCGAAGTGATTGTATGCAAGGGGTCTGGGGAGAACATAGTGATGGAGAATGCGTTCTTTTAAAAAATATAGAGACTGTGTCAGGGCCTACTCACCAGCTACAAGCGCCAGAGACTCAGAGAAATGTTCCCTGGGTGGGGTCAGATAATAAATGTCTGCACCCTGATATCCCAAGAGACGTAATCCAGGGGAAGGGCTAACTACTCACAAGATAGGGCCAGATGAATAGGTGTTTCTCCCTTGAGAACCAGAGACCAAGTGAATTAGGTAGCCACACCTAATGGGCGGCCCATGGGAGGGGTCTGGAAGTTCCCAGAGCTTACCTCTAGTCCATTGGCCCTACCAAGGTGCTCCCAGGTACACTACCAAAGCAAGCTGGGACTTATGCCTTTGCATCAACAAAGACTGTCCATAGGTCTAGAGTCACCAAACTTAGGTCTAAACCTACTGGGAATAAGAGTACTAGGATACTCTAGATCCAATCATCATAGTAGGTTGTGACACTGTTAATAAAACGGACACTACGTTTTCTAGTATAGGATTATAGTAGTAAATAAATTGAACTTAGTGTACAAAGGGCACATGGAGTGCCCCACCCACCAACTCCAATAGGGATCCCCATGGTATCTAAAATTAGCCCTCTACCAAAGGGGTCCCTATGGACTTCCATAGTACGCTAATCCTATACCATGGGGTTACCTGCGAAAACCTGTAATACCTTAACACCTACCTAAAAATATATGTAAATAATAAAAAATAATTTACTAAAAATAAAAAATTACAATAAAAATAGAACAAATTAAAATAAAATAATACAATTTAAAATAAAAACATTACATTGAAATGAACATTTAGTGCTAATTCCATAGTCATGCTTCTGGTGGAAACAGCCTCCAGCTACTCTGGATTTAATAGAATTAACTCTTGTGTGTTTGGGTGCAGTCCCAGGAAGATTAACCCCAGAGTGTCAGCCTTTAGGCACAGGTCTTATGCTGCAACTGATGGGCAAATCCCTGACACAAATGGGCTGCTTTATTTCAGTAGGACACATGATCTCCATGTTATTTATTGTCAGACTGTGTAACGAAGAAGAGTATAGCAGATGATTATGGAGTATGTCATAATGGGTCGGTTTGGAAAGAGGGATTAAAAAAATAAATAATAATAATCACTTCCACCCATTGATACAAAGGTAGGCGTGTGACATAATGTTATTGCCAGGTTGAATTCTTTGGGGTACAAATTTACCACACGGTTGCACACTTGAAATACTGACATGTAAACCACATTACAATGGTAAAAGTATCTCACCGAAAAAGGCGTTTCTACAAAAACATTTTCTCTCTGAATGCAAATATAAAACCCACAGTTTATTTTGTGACCACAACGCATTTTATTACTAATGTGGTTAGAGAGAAGATCCTCCATTGGATGATGGGAGCTCACAAGAGGATGTCACTTACAGTTGATGTATTTATTCACCAATATAGGGAGTGAGATAAGTGGGGTGAATGTACGTGTAGAGTCCATAAAGTGCATCATTGAATGATGAGAGCACACAGGAGGATGTCACTTACAGTTCATGTATTAATTAGTATAGGCAGTGAATGTATAGAGAGTGTCATGTGTAAGAGGTGCTGAGCTCACAGTTTAATAGCAAATAATCACATATATAGTTGTGAGCGTACGAGTTGTTGCTAACGCTGCGGGCTCGCATAGCGAGCCCGCGGCCCTCGCGAAGCGAGGGCACTGTGCCAGGTTCTCAGTTGCTGGCATGGAGCGCCGAAGGCGCTCCTTGCCAGCAACTGAGGACCCTCGTGAAGCGAGGGCCTCAGTTGCTGGCTTGGAGCACCGCAGGCGCTCCATGCCAGCACCTGAGGACCTCGCAAAGCGAGGTCTTCAGTTGCAGCAACTGCGACCCTTGCAAAATTTCAAAAAAAGTTCACGTCGCAACACATTACGACACTCGCAAACAACATACGACACACGTTCACACACATTACGACACTCGCAAACAACATACGACACACGTTCACACACATTACGGCCTCGCAACACTCGGACGCAACTCGCGAACATTACAAAATTAAAAACACAATACATACACACAGCACATACATAAAAACCTTACCTACACAAACAGGAAGCACCCAGGACTTCAAAAATGCAACTTACAACTTAATTGCACTCAAAATAAAAGAGTTTAGACACTAAATAGTTTGTTAAGCGACACAAAAAATGGCCGACGAATAAAACGAAAACGAGGCTACACACGCAAACACCATACGAGACACGTTACCACACATTACGACCTCGCAAACATCGGACGCAACACGCCGACATACAAACATTTAAAACTTAAGAAAGACACACAACAAACACATAAAAAGCTTACCTACAGCAAGAGGAACCAGCCAGCACCTCAAAAAAACAAGTTACACCTACATTTAAATCAAAATAAAACACTTTAGACACTAATACCATCGCTAAGCGAGAGAAAAAATGGCCGACGAACAAAACGAAAACGAGGCTTCAGACGTAACTATACTACACTTACTCGCAATAATGAAACACATACTATGCGGAACGTATCACAATCATATTAAACACCATTTTGAACAGTAATACGCAGAAAATGGCAGATGGAACGCAAATTGTAAGCTGGAACGCAAATAGCGCATGCGTATTGCGCTCTAACGGTCTCACTTTCCAGAACTTTCTACAAGTTTATAAATACTGCCTATTTCAAACAAAAAAATACTTTTTTTCCTCAGGTGATCAACGGAGTGACTTCTGAGATAACTGCTGCTTTTACTTGAGAAGACAATTCTTTACTAATTTACTACTTTGCATTGTGCAAATTACAACTGAGAGGTAAGCTATAATATATTACATTTTATTATTAGGACAGGTCAAACAAATAAAAAAAAAAAAAATAGGATTTATGTAGTGACATATATGGCACATTTATGTGTATAGGCTCAAAAAACAAATACGGTTCATTTAACAAAACAACAAAAAAACATAATTCAATATTAAACAGAGGTTTATGTATAGTGACATGTGACACGCACATATATGTCTATAATGTATAGTGACATCTGACACGCACATATATGTGTATAATATATAGTGACATGTGACACGCACATTTATGTGTATTGCCACTGCAACAAAATTAGCTTAAAACAAAATCAGTAAACAACTACATTTAAATGACATTATATGTCATGTATACTGATATGTCACACGCACATATATGTGTATCATCTATAGTTACATCTCACACACAGACATTTATGTGTGTTGGAAAAAAAAATATAAGGTTAATTTAACCATTTAAATATGAGTTATGTATACGGATATGTCACACGTACACAAAATAATTACATTAAACTATGGAATGTGCTTCATGTATGTGACATATGTGTGTAGCCCCCAACAAAAAATAAGGTCAATAGAAAAAAATTACAGAAGTATATTTAAATGACATTCATTTACTGCAATTCAATAGATCATATAAAGCTGAATCTTTTTTTTTCTTTGAATATTCAAACAGACTCTGCATCAATAGCGTCTCTCAACAATTTGCACCGTGCACTGTGAAGCACAATCCCTTTTAAAGAACACCAACAAAGAAGAAGAGGTAAGATACAACAAGACATTACATGCTCAAAAGGCCATGTTTTGCTAGATGAAAAATTATAAATATACAAATAACTATTTCACTTTCTTTTTCAAACAGACACTACAAGAAGACCGGCGCATTAAGATTGGCAGGAGGGGACCGTCTGTCATTCCAAACTTCAATCAAGGTAAAGTATTAAGTATAAACAAGAAAGAACCATGAGCCTTATTCAATTGCGACTTCCTCAATTGAATAGGGCTCTATATAAGCACATAACATATTTTTTATACAGAACTTTTTAGTTACTGAACTTCTAACCACAATCAAGGTCTTCAATAACTAAAAACTTTGCTCAATAAATATGTTATGTGATTATATAGAGCCCTCTTCAATTGGCAAAATTGCAATTCAATGAGGACCTATATATCTTTAATGGCCAAGGGCCTCACTCAAATGTGATTTGCCCATTTCAATAGGGCTCTATATAAGCACAGAGCATATTTTTTAAAGGAACTTTTTATTTTGTGAACATGTTGCTTTTGGATACAAGTTCACTAAATACAAAATTCCGTAAAAAAATATGCTCTGTGCTGATATTGAGCTCTATTCCATTGGCCAAAACACAATTGAATGAGGAGCTCACAATATAACAAATGCAGTAAACAAAGGCCCTCATTCAATTGCTATTTTGGACAATTAAATATGGCTATAAATAAGCACTTTTAGGCCCTTAGTCTATTTTAACAAATATATGTGATGTGCTTATTTACAACCCTATTCAATTTTCAACATTGCAATTCAATGACGGCCTTAGAGTACTATTACATTGTAAAAAATGCAATTGAATGAGGGGCAAACTATGCAACATATGGTACACACAAAAGCCCTCATTCAATTGCAATTTGCCCAATTAAATAGGGCTCTAAATAACAACATAACATTTTTTTTAAAAGAAGTTTTTAGTTACTAAAAATCTATCCAAAAGAAAGTTTTTCACTGACTAAATACTTCTTTAAAAAAATATGCTATGTGCTTATTTAGGGCACAATTCAATTAGCCAAATCGCAATTGAATGAGACACAAACTGCTACACACAAAACAGAATTTCTTATTCAATGTTTAACAACCTATAAGCCTTACAAAGAAGCAAAAATAAGAATAACAAAAGTGTTGCGCACCTAATAGCATTGTACAAAAAATCACACAAACACATAGGAAACTATATTAACATTCTTCTTTAATGTTTAACAACCTATAACCAGTACAATCAAGAATAAATAACTTTTGCACAAGTGGTGCGCACCAAACAGGATTGTCAAAAACTAACACAAACACATAGCAAACTACATTAATTATATTATTTCATGTTTCACTAACTATAAGCATCCCAATAAAGGTTAAATAAGTATACCACAAGTGGTGTGCACAAAACAGGATTGTACAAAAAATAACATATACACATAGCAAAATAAATTCATATTCTTATTTAATATATCACAACCCACAAGCCTTACTAAGAACCTGATATAAGAATAACAAAAGTCGTGGGATTGTACAGAAAGTAAAAAAAAAAAAAAGATAGAAAAACATAACCATAACTGATACAATACAGCCAAATTCATACATTTTTTAATTATTTAAAAGACATTTCACTCAAACAACATTTTCTATTTTATATTACAACAGATACTGCGTGAAGACAATCGGACGAGGACTTTCTCCACAGGACCGGACCATCGGACGAGGACTCGGACCAGACCAGCAGACGAGGAATTTCAACACAGGACCAGACCAGCAGACGAGGAATTTCAACACAGGACCACAACATCGGACGAGGACTTTCACCAAAGGACCACAACATCGGACGAGGGCTATCGCCACAGGACCACAACATCGGACGAGGGCTATCGCCACCGGACCACACCATCGGACGAGGACTTCCAACAGAGGACCACACCATTGGACAACGATTTTGAACCGAGGACCAACAAACATTCGGATTTAAATCACACTTCAACCAAGGTAAAGTATAATAAGTACTAAAGTATAAAACTAAAGAAACTGCTTTCAGTTGCATCCGTGTCAACAGAAAAATAAAATAATTCATTTACTATCTCCCTTATTTTATTTAAATTGCTACTATGCAATACATAGCTCAATAACCACATCAATTTTTTTGTTAGCAAAGAAGTTTTGCAGTGGTAAATATCTATCCACAAACAACGTTTTTAATAAATAAAACCATTATTTTAAAAAAATATGTTACATGCTTATTTACAGCAGTATTCCATTGGCCAAATTCTTAGCCAGTGAGGATAGGAATTATAAATTTAACTAAATATAAATGATACATTAATGATTTGCCTTTTATTTCACCAATTGTGCACAAGAATCTTTAACAGGAATTACAAATTAAAATATACACAATTACATTTATTTTTTTTCCTTTACAGATTAATATGGCTGATAACGAGACCAAAGAAGAGAAGAAAAGACGTCAAACTAGAGAAAGACAAGAGAGATGGGCCGCCCAGCAGACACCGGAGGAGAAAGAAATTCGACGAGAAAAAGAACGCAAAAGACTTGCAAATAAAAGAATATCAGCTGCAAAAATGAAAGATACAACCAAAAAAAATAAAAAGATAATAAAGCATTTACAAACTGTTCCTAAAACATCAGATGACATTTTACAAGATACCAGTCAAGACAGACCAAAAAAAGCAACTACAAAAACAAAGCATTTACAAACTCTTACTAAAAACTTACAGGACATTTCAACCAAACAAGTACAACATATACCAAGAAAATCCACGAAAAAAACTAAACATTTAGAACCTGTTGTTGAAACATTTCATGACTTTTCATCTGATGAATATGAAAGTCAACATCCGATATGCTTGGCAAATTGTCCTTTACTCAAGTCTTTAGCAGTAGAGGTTCATAGTTGTGGGGACATGACTACTCAATGTCAATTTTGTGAGGCTTATTATTTTAAACAGGAGAGACCCAGAGATGGACAATTTATTAGTTGTTGTCAAAAAGGAAAGTTCAAACTTCCAGAAAGGAAACAATTTCCAACCTATTTACAAAATATTATGACTGAACCTACTTTTCCAAATTACAAAAATTTTAAGACAAACATAAGATCCTACAATAGTGCCATATCATTTGCATCTATGGGGGCAACATTGGCTGCTAATGTAACAGGACATGGTCCTTACTGTTTTAAAGTCCAAGGACAAATTTATCATCGGACTTCACATTTACATCCAGAGGAAGGAGAGCAAAGAAAATTCGCTCAACTATATGTCCTAGATACAATGGAAGCTGTTGACCAACGTATGCAGATGGAAGAAAATAAAAAAATGCTTACCCAGTGTTTTTATAGAGCTAAATAACATTATGGACAACAATCCCTACAGTAAAGCTTACAAAAAATTGGCAGAAGTAGAAAATGAACAACTACTTCATGCACAAAGACATCAATTACCCATGCCAAAGGTTAATATGGTGCTTAAAAGAGACAGACATACTGATAAACGTCGTTATAACTTGCCAACATCAAATGAGGTTGCAATGGTCTTTCAGAATGATGAAGGAGAACCACCATTTCAAAGAGACATTAGAGTATATCCCAGAAATGAGGAGCAACCATTTATTAATATTAATATCTTAAGTCCAAATTTAGATCCAATGACATATCCCATCTTTTTCCCACACAGAGAAGCAGGTTGGCAACCAAAATTAACCCTTCCCAGTTACCCAAATGCTAAAGCCAGAATCCGAAATAATGTTTCTATGCTTGAATTTAAAGTTGCTCAAATTGCCATTAGAGATGAATTTAATCCAATTTTATGTGGTGGGAAACTAACACAACAATGGATTATTGATTCATATTTGCAAGTTGAGGCAAATAATTTAAACTTTATAAAATATCAACAAGATAAACTACGTGTAGAACAATATTGTGGACTCATGGACTATGTTGCTGACGTGGCTACAAGCAGAGACATGACAGCTGGCAAAGCCATCATTTTACCATCTTCCTTTCAAGGATCTCCTCGAAATATGAGAGAAAGATACAATGATGCTATGGCTATTGTGACAAAATTTGGAAAACCAGATTTATTTGTGACATTTACATGTAATCCACAATGGCCAGAAATTAATCAAAATCTACTTCTTGGACAAAGTGCTTCAGATCGACCAGATTTAGTAGCCAGAGTTTTTAAGATCAAATTAAATGAATTAATACGGGACTTCACTATAAATCAGTTATTTGGCAAATGTCTTGCTTATGTATATACCATTGAATTTCAAAAAAGAGGCCTTCCACATGCACATCTTCTCATAATACTTCAAGAGAAAGATAAATTAGATACTTCGGACAAAGTGGATGCAGTCATAGTTGCTGAACTACCAGATCCAGAACTATATGGTAGACTATATGAGATTGTTACTCATCGCATGATTCATGGACCCTGTGGAGACCTTAATCCACAATCACCATGTATGGAAAATAATCAATGTTCAAAAGATTTTCCAAAAGATTATAGAGACAAAACATATGCAAATTGTGATGGATATCCACTTTATAAAAGAAGAGAAGGAGATAGTGACATTATTCGTGGAAAAAAAGTGGACAATAGAAATGTAGTACCCTACAATCCACATTTACTCATGAAGTACAACGCCCACATCAACGTAGAAGCCTGCACTTCCATCAAATCCATTAAATATGTCTACAAATATATTTACAAAGGTTACGATGCAGCTACTGTAGTCGTCAAAAGTGCAGACAACCCTGAAAGTAGTGAGTTAGTACATGATGAACTTGCATCTCATGTAGATGCTCGCTATGTCAGTGCACCAGAAGCTATGTGGCGGCTTTTAAAATTTGAAATGCATGATAGATCACATGCAGTATATAGGTTAGCAGTACATTTGCCACAACGACATTTAGTCTATTTCCATGCTGGAAATGAAATGAATGCATTGGCCCAAAGTGAAGATCGTCACACTACACTAACTGCATGGTTTGCATTAAATTCCACTGATGCTGAAGCAACACAATACTTATATATTGAAATTCCATATCACTATGTTTTTGTGAATGGATTATGGAGAGCAAGAAAAACCAGAGGCAATAAAATAATTCCACGAATTTACACAGTCAGTCCAAGAGATGTTGAACGTTTTTGCTTACGGATATTACTTTTAAATGTTCCAGGAGCACAAAGTTTTGAACAATTAAGAACTGTTAATGACATTGTATATGAATCCTTCCATTTAGCTGCAAGACATAGAAACTTATTTGCTGATGATACAGAGTGGGAAAGATGTTTAGAAGAAGCAGCACAATGTCAAATGCCACGACAGATGAGAGAACAATTTGCTTTTATTTGTATCTTCTCAAATGCTCCAAATGCATTAGCTTTGTGGGAGACTTTTAAAAGTAATATGGCTGAAGACTTTATGCGACGATACAATGAACCCATTGCACACTTAAAAGCGTTAATGGAAATTCAAGAAGTCTTTTTAACTCATGGATTAAGTTGTGCAAGTTTTAATTTGCCTGATCCAGGTCTTATAGATGACATTAACTTTGAAGACTATGACATTCAACTACAAGCAGAAAGAACAGAAGAAAGACTTGCAACTTTAAATACACTACAATTGCAAGCATTTCATGCCATTAAAAATGCTATAGATGATGACATGGTGACAGAGCGTTATTTCTATCTTGATGGACCTGGCGGATCAGGGAAAACATATTTGTACAATTTATTAATTAGTTCAGTACGAGCACAAGGAAAAATAGCAATGGCGTTTGCCACTACTGGAATTGCTGCACTTTTATTAGAAGGTGGAAGAACTGTTCATAGTGGATTTAAACTGCCAGTGCCTATTTTGGAAAATTCTGTGTCAGATATTCGCATGACATCCTTACAAGCAAAGAAATTGAAGAAATGTAAATTAATTATAATAGATGAGGCCACAATGATGTCATGCTATGCCCTCCAATGTATTGACCGTTTGCTTCGTGAAGTCATGGATAATATTTTTCCATTTGGTGGAAAGGTAATGTTGTTGGGTGGCGATTTTAGACAAACATTACCTGTCGTTGTACATGGAAATCGAACAGACATTATTGAAACATGTATAAAGTCAAGTACAGTATGGAAACATTTTACCCATCTTCAACTGCAACAAAATATGAGATCAGAAGGCCAAACTGATTTCAATGATTGGCTTATTAAAATTGGAGAAGGCAGAACAGAAAAAATACTACATTTACCTGACGACACTGTAGAGATCCCACCTCATATGATTTGTCAACAAGATATTATATCGGCTATATTTGAAGGGAGCATAAATAGCGAAGAATATTCCGAGCTTGCCAACCAAGTTATACTGACGTGTAAAAATAAAGATGCATTAATGCTCAATAATGAAATCTTAAAAAAATTTATGCACCACAAAGAAATTATCACAGTGCTGATTCTGTACTTGCTGATGACAATGAAAGTCAGGCAAACTTTTCAACTGAATTCATTAACTCTTTAACTCCTTCTGGAATGCCACCACATATTTTGCAGCTAAAGAAAGGTGCAATTATCATGTTACTGCGAAATATGAACCCCAAAAAAGGCCTATGCAATGGCACAAGATTAATTGTTCAACAATTAAAGGACCATTTTATAGATGCTGAAATTTTAACTGGGACCCATAAAGGAGAGAGAGTTTTCATACCAAGAATAGATTTAGCACCAAGTGAAAGTAGTCTCCCTTTTATACTTCAAAGAAGACAATTTCCCATTATTATGGCATTTGCCATGACCATTAATAAATCACAAGGTCAAACTTTCAAATCTGTGGGTATTTACTTGGAAGAACCAGTTTTTGCACATGGTCAATTGTACGTTGCGTTGTCACGCTGCAAAAATCCACAGGCTATTAAAGTTTACATTGAAAACAATGAAAGTCAAGGTGATTTATTAGAAGATGGACGTATTTTTACTAAAAACATTGTCTACTATGAAGTACTATAACTTTGAAGGATACAAATTAAAGATGCCAACATTTTTTAAAAGCATTCCAAAATACATAGCAATTGGTTGTTTAATTCAGTCATAATTAATGGAAGTACTGTTTATGGATGATTCACCTCACAAAATACTTGCCTTGCATTGTTAGTAAAAATTATGTTAAAATGTTAAGCCACTATGTTAATGTTTCTAATGTTACAAGTTTAAAAACAATATTTTCAAGTTATTTCATTCAACATATTACAAAGTTCATGTTAAGAGCTCAAGCACCTTTTAAGTCACAATGTAAATATTCTATGTTATCTTAAGATTACTACCTACATTAATGTTTATCGCCAGTTTATGTGCTCAGTAATGAATTACTTTCATTACGTACAGTTTAAGGAGAGTTTTTAATGTATGCCTTCCTCTACATTCAATGTATATTAAACTTAACAATTATTCTGATATAAATTGCATGTTAATACTGATTAATTTAAAGTTCAACTGTTTTTACATTCAAATGTTAATAGTTTTAATTCAAAATTATGTTACAAACTGTATTTACTATGTTCCTGTTTATAATGTTCAAAATTAGACAAATGTTTTGCAAAAATTACAAAGTTACATAAAAAATAAAGTTCAATTTTAAAAATATATACTTTCAAGGTTATTGCTTACATATATTTCAAACTTCATGTTAAAATTCGGCACGTTTAAAAAAGTCTTTTTACTTTTTACTTTTCTCTGGATTCTATGTATATTAAAGGGAACAATTCTTCAGATACAAATTTCATTTTAAAAAACCATTACATCAACATTTTACAAAAATACATGTTCATATCACAATACTTACAAGGGTCAAAAATATATTTAAATAACTAAACAACTTCACAAACATATACATCACATTGCCGTCATTTTTTGACGGGCAAGTCGCTAGTAATAAATAATTAAAAAAAAACATTTTCTCTCTGAATACAAATATAAAAGCCACAGTTTATTTTGTGACCACAACGCTTTTTATTACTAATGTGGTTAGAGAGAAGATCCTCCATTGGATGATGGGAGCTCACAAGAGGATGTCACTTACCGTTGATGTATTTATTCACCAATATAGGGAGTGAGATAAGTGGGGTGAATGTACGTGTAGAGTCCATAAAGTGCATCATTGAACGATGGGAGCACACAGGAGGATGGCACTTACAGGTGATGTATTTACTAGTATAGGCAGTGAATGTATAGAGAGCATCATGTGTAAGGTGCTGAGCTCACAGTTTAATAGCAAATAATAATAAATAATTCCTTACACTTGGGGCTTATTGTGATATTTATACAGATTTGTATCACATATTACCTATAATATACTGCCATAATATTCATGTATCACTAATTCAAAGCATGAACACAAATACATTATTATTTATTATCACTGACCTGTACAGGGATCTAAATGGATTTCCATCTGGTGAATAGACTTCTCATCTCTCTCACATTCTCCCTCCTCATTATATAAGTCAGGA
>JAPZIH010000202.1:0-27500 GCA_027410445.1 Discoglossus pictus | reverse complement strand
TCTCTCTACCTCTCTCCCTTCCTCTCTCTCACTCACACACTTTGCTGTCTGTCTCTCTGTACCTCTCTCTCTCTTCCTCCCTCTCTCTCACTCACACACTTTGCTGTCTGTCCCTCTGTGTCTCTCTCTCTTTCTCTCTACCTCTCTCCCTTCCTCTCTCTCACTCACACACTTTGCTATCTGTCCCTCTGTGTCTCTCTCTCTTTCTCTCTACCTCTCTCCCTTCCTCTCTCTCACTCACACACTTTGCTGTCTGTCTCTCTGTCTCTCTCGCTCTCTCTCTCCCTCACTCACTTTGCTGTCTGTCTCTCAGTGTCTCTCTCTCTTTCTCTGTACATCTCTCTCTTCCTCCCTCCCTCTCTCTCACTCACACACTTTGCTGTCTGTCTCTCAGTGTCTCTCTCTCTTTCTCTGTACATCTCTCTCTTCCTCCCTCCCTCTCTCTCACTCACACACTTTGCTGTCTGTCTCTCAGTGTCTCTCTCTCTTTCTCTGTACATCTCTCTCTTCCTCCCTCCCTCTCTCTCCCTCACTCACATTGCTGTCTGTCTCTCAGGGTTTCTCTCTCTTTCTCTGTACATCTCTCTCTTCCTCCCTCCCTCTCTCTCACTCACTCACACACTTTGCTGTCTGTCTCTCTGTACCTCTCTCTCTTCCTCCCTCTCTCTCACTCACACACTTTGCTGTCTGTCCCTCTGTGTCTCTCTCTCTTTCTCTCTACCTCTCTCCCTTCCTCTCTCTCACTCACACACTTTGCTGTCTGTCTCTCTGTGCTGTGTTTTCTCTGTGCGGTCTCTGAACAGTATCATAGCTGCCGGCTGCTATTAATTCCTGCTTTTAGGCCTCGTTCCTCCCATAGAGTTGAATGGTATTAAGTAAATAAATACATTTTGACTCTTCCTCCATCAGCTTCTCTATAACCAAGGAGGAGGGGGCACACAGTGAGGGAACATGTGTGGGATCCTCCCAATAAGATGTGGCCTGTAATACACTAGGATCACATCCACAGCCTGCTCAAGTCCTATTGGCTGGGACGCGCCCTTTGACCGACCCCTTTCGCTTTCCTTCTTTCCTGGGCTACTTTCAAAGCCTCATCAGACAGCCAGTTTGTCTTCTTTTGGGGATATTCTTTGTTACTGTTTCCTGGATAATGTTACAAACTTCAATCCAAAGATCTTCAGGCCTTCTATCTTCCATGACTAGTTCTTTAGGCCTTTTATCTTCCATGTCTTGTTCTTCAGGCCTTCTATCTTCCATGTCTTGTTCTTCAGGCCTTCTATATTCCAAGTCTAGTTCTTCAGACATTCTATCTTCCATGACTAGTTCTTCAGGCCTTCTATCTTCCATGTCTTGTTCTTCAGGCCTTCTATCTTCCATGTCTTGTTCTTCAGGCCTTCTATCTTAAAAGTCTAGTTCTTCAGACATTCTATCTTCCATGACTAGTTCTTCAGCCATTCTATCTTCCATGTCTAGTTCTTCAGGCATTCTATCTTCCATTTCTTGTTCTTCAGGCCTTCTATCTTCCAAGTCTAGTCCCTTAAGTCTATTCTTTACTCCCACTGTATGGTCACAGGGGATATTATTTATTTCATATATATTTGATCTGATGGTTTTTCCTCTTTTCTTCGGTATAATTCTGAATGTTCATGGTCTGAGCCGCAGTCACCTCCAGGTCCTGTTTTTGGTCACTGTATAAAGCTCCGCCATTTTTGACTGCAAAGTATATAGACAGTCTGATTTCTGTGTTGTCCATCTGGTGATGTCCATGTGTAGAGTCGTCTCGGAGGATTTTGGAAGAAGGTGTTTGCTACGACCAGCTCTGACCGGCTTCATTTTGTTCTCCAAGGCCAAACTCCAAAGCCAAATTTGCCAGTTATTCCAGGAATCTTTTGGTTCACTACTTTAACATCTCCAATCTTCAAGTGACTAAGATGGCTACTCCATCTCTTCTGTGGGATTCTTGACCGAAGTAGAAGATCTGGTGGTTGTCTGGTATGTTTAACCTTATTATCTCATTCTTGACCACATCTAGTTAGCTTGGTTCATAGCTCTACCATTCCAGGTTCCCATGCTGGATTGTTCTTTGCAGCAGTGGGCTTTCCTTCACCCTTCAGCTGGGTGTCCTCTCGGCTTTGGCTCAAGCCCTTCTTTACATCTGGTGTTACTCATACTCGCCCTCTGCTCTTCCTCAGTAATGTGGTGGCATCTTCTAACCTGAGGGCCTCATCTTCTGGTGCCATATTGTTATGTCTCTGTTTGTGCCTGTCCATAGCAAAGTTACTGGAGTGGGTTGTCATTTCCTTCTCCAGTGGGTACAGCAATAAACCCATTATATGTATAGGTGGGGTAGGCAGAAAGTCAGGTCAATGCAGTGTTCGTCCACTAGATGGTGCTGCAGGCCTGCCTAGATATTTTATTTATATTTTTTTTTCATTTATTTATTTATTTATTTATAGAAACAATGACTAATATCTCAGTAATGATTTGCTGGAGATATTTTTTATATCCATTGTATGTAATACATCTTCTTGTCAGGGTGAGACCTTACAGACCACTATAGTTCTGTATTTTTAAGGAAATATAATTAAATATAGGTATTTTTTTTTAATATAATATATATATTTATTTTATTATATTTTACATTTTTTTGCATTCTCAAGTCAAGGCCTAACATTCTATAAATATTACACTTAGCTAATTATGAATTTGGTTCTTAATTATCAGTTAGATATTGATAGTTAATTAAATGTGAGCAGGTTCAATATTGAGCAATTAGCACATAGCCTGTGATCACCGTCATGGTGCATGTGGCAAAAACACACTCAGGGCGTCCAATAAGAGGGAAATATTTATTTACCTCCACCCCCAAACAGTCCTAAAATGCAACTATCATTTTAAAGGTGAAATTTTAAAAAATCCATCTATACAACTTCATTATAAAAATAAAGATTTAGGAAACTTTGAGTAACTTTTCATTGTCTGCCCCTGCGCTTCAATAAATGGCTGCAAACTCTACCCACCACCCTTCAGATGTTCATCAGATTTACCCTCCAGTCCTAGAGCTGGGGTAGATAATACAAGACACGGTTAAATAGTGACCATTAAGTTAAAGGGCCACAACTGGAGCTAGTACTGATCATTAATAAAAAGCAATATTCAGTATTAAATGCACAAGTTGCTTGTCTCCTCCCTTATGAGGCCATCAAGGGGTGGAGCAGGTCTAAATGGTAAGAACGTAGGTCAAGGTCAACTAATTTAAAACGAGTCTCCAGCCAATGCATAAGAGAAAAGCTTGTACCTGGCTACCTCATAGTCAGAGATGCTCCACCCCCTGATCACCTCATAAGGGATGAAGAAAAACTGATTTAGAAGTTAATTAAAAGTATGTATAATATTGAATATTGTTTTCCTAAAATACTTAATTGGAGTGTTATTAATACCCAATTAACTCATGTTGCTCCTATTAATAAAAGTACGTTTTGAAATGAATACCCTAAAATTCCCTCCATATGGGCTACATTTACAGGATTAAGACCATATGAGGTTTAAAATAGAAAAAAGTAAATATATTTTTATCTATAGTTGAATATTTCTTTCAAATTTAAATCTTTTATGAGTTCATGAGTTCTACACGTTCTTATTTTGATTGACGTGTAGGGCTCTCTTCTATATTTATTTCTGGTCTGGTGTCTCTTCTATTTCTTAAACATGGACGAACTTTTGATCTGTGTTGTAGAAGGTTTTTTGATCCTGTCAGAAGTTGTTTGAGGTTGTAAGTTCCTCAAATGAAGATAGGTTTCTCCTTTCTTGGGTGTGCTAGGTTTCTCCTTCCTTGGGAGTGCATATGGCGTGATATTCTCCTTCTTTTGATATGTTCAGTCTGCAAGGGAAGCCTCGAGTATACTTGTACCCATGACTTGTAATTGCCTCTAGGAAGGGCTTCAAAAGCCTCCTTTTGTATATGGTAGTAAGCGATAAGTCCAAAAAGATGGCTGGTTGACCAGGGAGACCAAGTCTTGTTGATCTCATGAAAAATACATTTGTAGAGATATATTGGAATCTGGCGATCACATCTCTAGACATCTCATTGGAAGACAATGGAGCTTTTACAGCTTTAGATCTTATACTTTTCTTCACTTAATTCTAGTAGAAGGTTGATGTATCATGTATAGAGATAGTTTAAGTTCCGGTAGGTTACATATACGTATATTTTGTCTTCTTGACCTGTTTTCATGATCCTTTTGTAGAATTTTGAGATGGTTTTGTTCGTCTTCGAGCATGATCCTTTCCTCTTCTATTTCTGTATGTAACTTGAGAAGGTTATAGTATCTATACTTTAGTTCTGTAATTTTAGTACTTTATTTCTGATGTTAATTCTATAGAAACATTTTGTACTTCAGCTTTGAAGTCTTGGATGTCTCCTTACGTACTAGGTGCAGAGGCCTATGATGAGAGTAATATGGTTTCTTGGTGTTATATCTATGACGTGTTGAATATCTTCATAGAGCTGGACAACTTCAGCCTCTTCAGCCTCCATGGTTGGAGCATAGACTTGGATCACTGCGATTGTTTAATGTCTTGCCTTGAATTCAAATTGAAATCATCCTGTCATTTATTGGCTTGTAACTGAGCACTGCTTTGGCCACTCTTTGATTGACTATGAGGACTACTCCATTTCTTCTGCGGATTCTTGACCACAGTAGAAGATCTGGTGGTTGTATGATGTTCAGTCCATTTGAGTTCCCTGATTACAAGGAGATTAATGTTTAACCTTGTCATGGCCATGTCCCCATGTACTACTTATCAGTGATTGTTTATCTGGGGTAGAAGGATGCTGAGAATAGTTCGTAGTTGCTTTTGTAACGTAATTGTCTTGAATATTTTTGAGAAACTCACTCGAGCAAAGTTGAGGTAAGCTGGTTTTTGTTTTGCAGCATTTTATTAGAAGCTGTATGCCAGTACCCTGTAATTCCTGGTATTGCCAGTAGGTGAGGCCCCAATCTTGTGTTATTTTTCTTTGGTAGAAGTGAAAATAAACTGCGTTGCTGTAAGATTGTTTATGTGAGACTCTCATACCATGTGATACAGTGAAAAGCCGCTATCTTAGAAAAGCTTTTGCTTAATTATCTTCTTTTTCTATTCCATATTTTATGATAGGAATCAATCAGCCACGGGGCCGATCTCATGTGGTGCATCGTGGGGTCTATAATGGTTGATATGGATAATTTTTTTTGACTAAATTTGATTTTTACGTCATTATATTTAAATTTGACCATGAAGTTACATAGTTACATAGTTACATAGGCCCTCATTCAATTGCAATTTTGCCAATTGAATAAGGCTCTAAATAAGCACATAACATAGTTTTTTTAAAGATGTTTTTGGTTATTAAACATCTATCCAAAAGCAAGGTCTTCACTAACTAAAAACTTCTTTAAAATAAATATGCTATGTGCTTATTTAGAGCCCTATTTAATCGGCCACATCGCAATTGAATGAGGCCCATAGTATTTAAGGTTGAAAAAAGACTTTCAGTCCATCAAGTTCAACCTTTTAAGATCTCCTCTGATCTGCAATATGCAGATTAACAATTAATTAATTAGTTGTATAAAAAAAATCAATTCCCTTCTGATCCCAGACACCGGCGACCGGACTTCTCCCTGGATCAATACTGCCTCTCTAATTATCCATGATAACCCTGAATTCCCTTTTTAGTTAGAAATAAATCCAGTCCCATCTTAAAGTTATCTATCGAATCCGCTGTCACCACCTCCTCTGGTAGAGAATTCCACAGATTAACCACCCTTACTGTGGAGAACCCTTTTCTTTCTTTAAGGTGGAATCTTTTTACTTCTAACCTCAAGGGATGTCCTCTTGTCAGTTGAAAACCTCTTGGCACAAAAAGCTCCCGTGACAAATCATTATATTGACCCTGGATGTATTTATATAAGGTAATCATATCTCCTCTTAGACGCCTTTTTTCTAGAGATAATCTGTGTAATTTGGTTAGTCTTTCTTCATAACTTAGCCCCTCCATTCCCCTTATTAGTTTTGTTGCCCTTCTCTGCACCTTTTCCAGCTCTAAAATGTCCTTTTTATGAAGTGGTGCCCAAAATTGTCCTCCATATTCCAAATGAGGGTGTACTAGAGATTTGTATAGTGGCAGAATTATATTTGCTTCCCTTCTATACCCTTCTTAATACATGCTAATATTTTATTTGCCTTTGCAGCTGCTGCTTGGCATTGAGCACTGTTGCTTCAACTGTTGGCTCCGCCCCTCCTTCTAGTCCATTTTATATGTATATTCAGGTGGACATTCCGTGTGTATTTACATGTATGTACTGTGCATATGCTAAGGGGGGCCACGGGTTATCCCTAACCCTCCTGCTTACTGTTACAGGAACACCCCTGGATGGTCTGGGGTCTGGTAATATCAGCACTTCAGACCAAGACACAGCTCAGAAAATCAGGAACAAATCAGACAATGGCCCCTTCTAATATAGGAGCAGTAGGAACATAGGAGGCAAAAGAAGGCTTGGAAAAATAACATGACAGAAACACCTTTTTATGTCTCAGCCATCAGAGCAAACTTTAATAACTGACTCCCCAACATGCCAGTTACAGATGACATCATGAGTTATCCACTTATCAACTGAACAACTGAGCCCAGTCCCACAAGCACATAAATTAGAGTCTAAAGGGGCTGGTGGTCAGGGGGTCATCACAGCTACTCCCCCCTTCCATCTGGCCGAGTGCTGGGGATGAACTTGGTCATTATTTGTCTCCCTAGGCATCCTCCGGCCCGAGTCCTGATCCTGAGTGTATAGGGCAGACCCCTCTGCTATTTTTCTCCTGTACCAATTTAAGGGGAAAAAAAAACATTCCTGGATTGACTCCGGTGAATCTCCTGCTAGCCCAGTCCCAACAGCTGTCCTAACAAAGTCCATGGGCCTATGGGGCCATAAGTGGGCAAACAAATAAATGAAGACCTCAGTAGTTGTCGGCTTGCATCAGAAATCTTGACCTCACCAGAGCCATCTTCTCAAACTTCTGAACCCCTTCTCTGTGCCGCAAGCTTGACACATTTGGGAATATTTCCTGCAGGACACCCCGCGTCTCTGGTGCACGTACAAGATGGTCGCTCTCCTTTCTGGTCTTCTTCTCTCTCTTGTGTTCAGTTGATGCCAAGGCCTCCAGTGCAGATCCCATAGATTCCAGCTCTCCGGGCAGATCTGTAATACACGAGTCCTCCTCTGTGAGGGCTTTGACCAAACCTTCACTTGGGGTTGCTGATGAGATCCATTGTACTTGTTCTTAATGCTTCTGCTTCAATTCCTGGGCCTGAACCTTCAACATCTCCTTCTTTGCTGCTTTAGCATATTTTGAAGTCCCTCCTGCTGTGATGATCTGGAGATAAGTTCTTGCAGCTGATGTTGCGCCTCTTCAATTTGAAGCTGCACCTCACTTCCCACTTAAGATTCTGGATTTGTGTTTCTTTGTCTACAATATCATTCTCATACTCATTTAATCTGACCTCCAGCGTTCTTAATGTTTCTTCCTTGTCCTTCAGTACATTCTGTAGCTCCTGTACCACGGCTATCATAAGCACCTGTACTGGCTTCCAGTTGGCCATTTGCTAACTCTTCCTCCAGGGCTTCAGTTTCCTTATTCAATGTCTGGACCATTTTCTCCTTGATGTCCGCTCGGAGGAGTTCAGCCTGTAGGTGATCTTCTACAGACTTTATCTTCCTCTCCTTTTCATTGTTCACATTCTTCAGTTCCTCAACAGTTGAGGTAAGTGACATCTGTTCTGTCTTTTGAGCCTGCAAATTTGGCCACTAAAAGTTCTTCCACTGTTTTGATTTGTTTAATCTTTTTCTTGATTTCTCTTCTCCATCTGCCATTATAAATCTTTATTAGCCTGTAATTTCTTGATCTGTAATTGCAAGTCCTTGTTGTGATTATGCAGAGCTTTGTATTCCTCCACTTTGTTGGCCACTTTCGCATGCTCATTCTGAAGTTGCTCATCGAGAGATCTTATTTTCTCATCTTTTTCAATGATACTTCTTTGCAGCTGTTCCTGCAACCTGCTCATTCTTCATACCCTGGAATATATTGATTTGTGACATGTTTTCGCTCTGTATAGCCTTGAGCTCCTCTCCGCTATTTGCAAAATTAGAATTTGGCAGAGCCAAAAAATCTTCCTTCTGTTGTACTGTCTTGCTGGTCAGCTCCCTTATCACCTGGACCACCTCTAGCTGGGCTGCTACTGGGCTCTGTACCTCCACAGTACTAAAGAGAGGCAAGCAGGCACCCCTCTTCTCTTCTTGTATACTTGCCTGATCTGTGCCCGGAGAGCCACCAACTGATCCATAGTTAGATCCTTAGGCATAAAGCTCTCCACCTATGAAACCTTCTGGACACCTCATCCTCGTAGATAGCCATTCTGCTGCTTGTTTCTTCAGTTGCTGTCTTAGATAATTGATGAAAGGATCCCACTGCAACCACCAGTTGTTACGATCTGCTTTCTTCAGTCTGGCTTGATAAGGCTGTTATGGCCAAACCTACCCAGCAGATCTTTCAGATTTTTTTAAAACCCTTCCCCCAAACAGCTGAAGTCTCTAAAATCCTCCTGCATTAATACAGAATTAAAAAATATCAGCATTATAAAAATCAGGAATTGCTGTAATTTTTATGATTCATAACAGATCTAATAGATGTATATTTAATCTTGAACTGATAACAATCTGTAACAGTTTGTGTTTCTTCTGGATATTGTATAAATTACTAATACAATCATTAAAAATATTTCATCGGCATCATAACATCCACATCACTATTATCTTCTCTGGGATATCTCATTCCATATGTATATTACAAGTATATTAATTTAGTCAGACATTAATAGCAGTTACCTCCCTCTTTTTAGGAGCATACACACAATTCATTAATCCCCCCACCCACCTGGCCCAAAAGCAGACTCCTCGCTTGAGGAAATGCAATCATATCTATCCAGAAATGTAAACACCCTTCTCACATACACATCTTCTACCTATGTACCATGGATTCCCCCAGGGCCTAGCAGAGCCATCAACATTTATTATATCTAATTAAAAACTAGCTATATGACTTTTTCGTGATTAATTATGCACTTAGTTAGACTCCATTTTTTCAAACAATAATAGTAAACACATAATAGCTCTGTGTGTGTGTATGAGTAGTTATGTTGTAAAAATGGCAGGAAAGTGATGTACACGTTCAGAAAAGGAAGAAAGGGTGGGTGCCTAAGTGATGTGCACATGCTCACAGGGGCTCCTCCACTTCACTGCCCAGGGGCGGCACTGGGTATCTCTGTTGTACCAGACCCATGGCTTTCCTTTCACATAAGAAAGCACATTCAAAATTAAAACTTAAAAATGTATCTTTCACAAATATTAATTAATAATGATTGCCTAATGAGTCCTTGTCATTTTAATATTATTTATATATGTGGAGATGCTTTAAAATCCAAGAACCTTTATTTAATAATCCAGATAAAGTATTTCAGTGAGGGGATTCCCTTGAAGATTTGTCTGTTTATATCATTAGTAGATTGTGAAGACCAAGCCCATCGGTAAAGGTTGGGTTTACATAGTATCTATTATGATCCAAAAATTTGAATTGAGACACCAGGTAATTGTTAGGTCAAGTGAGGTTACAAACGGTCCGAAATTCTCTAGATTCTCTAAGTTGTCCAGTAAGGAAAGTCAGGAACTACAACTTGTGCCCATGGCCAAAGAAACCAATTTATCTATTCAGAGAAAGGAACATTGCAAACTATACGAAAAAAGCAGAGGCTTAATTGTTTCAGACAAATCTGTTAGAACGAGCCCTTCCAAAGTATTGATGGCATAAATAGTATTCCTGAAGAGATGTAATCTGTCCAGTTTATCATTTAGTGGGCCAAGATAAAGGAGATTTGACATGTTATTGTCACTGCTTGAGTAATTCCACTTACAGTAGTTATTACGGTGCCTCGATTATAAAGACTGGTAGTGTAGATAAAGGCAGTCCATGATTGGTTGAATATAACCCCTGCTTGGTAGGAGACTCAAGAATTGCAAAAGGGAGATGTGCCACAGTGTCTTTTTCCGCCAGATAAAGGTTTCTCCTCCCCGCACTGCATCTCTATCGCAGCAGGAGTTCCTAACCAGAAGAAAGGTCTTCCCCACAGGGCCTATTCCAGCCTAGTAAGCCCAGCTCAGGGGCGCCTCGGCTCCTTCACTCTTTCTGTCGTCCCACACATTTCTACCCATGAGGCCTCCTCTCTGCCCGGCAACGCCGCAGTCACTCAGCTATCTTCGACTCACCGTCCCTCTGCTCCCAACAGAGGGTACCCAGATGACCGCCTCATGGTAAGTGCACCAAAATACACAGCGGTCTTCTGTGTGATGTGCTGATGATGTGTGTCATGGTAGCCCTGGACTTTGGACTTTTGGTTGGACTCTTTTTGGGCTTACCGTGACCTGACATGTACATCTGGACTCTATTTGTTCTGGACTATGGGGCATTTTTAGGCTGAAGGGACAGTTTCTGATGCATCCACATAGGGATTGGGTCAGTAGGATGTTAATTTTTACATTTAGGCTTGTTTAGTGTCTGTGTGATGTGTATTGTACCACCTGGGGTTACTAATGTTTATTGGGTGTATATCACTTTAAAGACTGATCTCAAGTACCTCTCCCATAAACTAATTAGTGTTACTCAGATGGCTACACCTGTAATGAATGACCTCTAGGTAGCTGTCTAATCGGATTAACGTGGCTAATGGCTAATCCCATTAGGAAGAGAGGAGGTCAGACATCAGACTGAGATACACCTCCATATCAGCTAACATCCATGAGACATCACACCCATGGGGGTATTATTTCCTCTGGATTGGCAGGTGGCTACAACACAATATCCCTATTGTATGAGTGACCCCCTGCTATTGTATTATATTTTGGGTATAAAACTGTGGTTGTGGAATCAGTAGAGGATGTATATGTTTGAAGCCCATGGTGTGTCTTCATTCTTATGAGTACATCTCTATTATACTGAGGGTTACTCTGCTCAACTGAGTGTCTACTTACAGCCCAGCTGTTCCTGCAACTTGGTCCAACTGCAACTTGTCCCAACCAGGGAGTGTCCAGCCAAGGGATTTTCCAAACGAACCAAAAATGAATCTGCGGGGGTAGGTTTGGCTCTGGTTTGCCTTATCAAGCCCCATAAGAAGAGCAGATCGTCACAATGTGGACATTATAATTAGAGGTGATTTTACCCTAAAATCATTAATTAAATATAATCTTTCTGCGGAGCTCTCCCCAAACACGTCCGTTCAGTGAGCTTACAAGCCACGACCCCTAAAAGTGATTTTATTTAAATTTGACCCAGAAGCTTGCTAATTCTTGCCTCAAACGTTGGCTCCACCTCTACTTCTAGCACATTCCGTGTGTATTTACATGTATGCACTGTACATATGAGGGGTTTCCTCAATTTAGTGTAGGTATTAAATATTAATAAAGTGGTGTTTTTCATGATAAAATATGTAAAGTCAGGTAAAACTTAATTTAAACTAACATGAAATGTGCAGAGCACACTGCAATATGGAGGTCTCATTGTTAGACAGGCATGACACATATTACTAATATGAGGTTCTCCTGTATCCCCATATACTGATTTGAAGACTTTATAAATCCTTTTTTTGTATAGAGTATTCCATTTTGTCTGGGCTCAACATTTCCTGAAGCCGAAGTCGTCTAGCGGGAAAGAAGGATGAAAGGATGGGGTAGATTTGTTAAATAATTGGATGATTTATAATTTGACACCTATTTCCAGCAGACAGCATTGTAGTGTATGGTGGTCCAGGAAGAGATTTGGGAGAAGAAACTGAGCAGGCCGAGTGGTCTCATAAGAAAATTAAAGAGGTGGGCCGGATTGTGTATAATTGCATAAAAGTATAAATAATAATAATTAATATATGAAGTATTATTATTATTTTTTTTACCAGAACCTCCATAATGTGCCTAAAATGTCCAGAAATAATCTGTATTCTTAGTGTTTTTGTATATTTTGCCAAATTGTTAAAGTTAAATAAAGCTATTTTTGGAACGGTGCCTTGTGTTTAATATTGTATTACTTTTTTATATTTTTTTATTTGTATTTTTATTATATTTTTCTTTTTTTCTTATTATATTCATTTATTTTTTATTTATTTATTTGTACTTAACCCTTGTATAGCTCTATGCAATATGTTGACACTTTGCAAAAAAGGGTCAATAATAATAATATGTCTGTCCCATAGTATAAAAGGGGCCCTTATTAATAAGTAAAGTATAATACATATAACTGTACAGCACACAGTAATATTTCATTAATTAAAACTAATTATACTTACACAATGTATGTGTATATATATATATATATATATATATATATATATATATATATATATATATATATATACACACACACACACGTGGTACATATAATGTATTTATATTAATAAATTATATATCCAGTTTTGTGCCCAGAGGTCCTTTGATGGGGGAGAATCTTGAAGTAAAGTGATGGGCAATACTGAAACATTGTGGGATGACTCTCATGACTGGACTGTTGGATGGTTATTGTTGTGGAAAATTATACAAATAATCTTACCTTTTTAGCATATATATACATATATATATATACAGTATATATATATATACACACACACACACAGCACTCTTTTCAGTTAGTGTGATATTTGACTGGGATATAGGTTGTGAAACCAGTTATTTTCCATTGCAAGATATTAGGTATGAAATCGTTAAGTTTACATGACCCATGACTTGGCAATTTCATTTATAGACAGTACACACATAATAATCGGTCAACCTCAAGGCCTAATAAGTGTTATTTACTGCGCACAAGTGTATCTTACAAAGTAGATGTACACACAGATATCATCAAAGTATGTGTCATATTCTTATTGGGTATTATATGTAAATGAAATGTAATTGGCTGTTGTGTGATGGTTTTTTTTCATTGTCTTATGTAAACAATATATGAAAGGTTGTATCTGGATTTTTCTGTAGTAGCAGTACGGTGAGTGAATTAGTGGCAGCCGTTTTGGGTGTATTGCTACTAATCCACATATATTTTTCTAATAAATTCTAATCATGAGAAATAGCCAACGGATTATGTTTTGTCTTGGTGTCATGCCTGTGAGTGGGGGGAGTATGAGATATTTTCCACAACATTATAGATATAGAGATAGGAGATGTGACAACAGCTTTGATGGGGAGAGTCTTGAGATGAAGTGCTGTGATGTTATTGGTTTCCATAGCAACATTGACAGTTGAAAAGTAAACATTAACTTTTTGCATGAGATTAAATGCTGTTTGGCTCATGATCTCAGATGGATGGGAGCAGAACATTATCTTAACAGTATGGATACCTAACACTTCTTCTGTACTTATTACTGTGTGCTGGTCCTCCCTCTTGACCTTGGTGGGATCCAATCATTGGCCAATCCAGCTAGTCCCTCGTCTTGACCGAACCATGGCATCCAACCATTGGCAGGTCCAGCTAGTCTCCCCCCCCCCCCCCCCCCCCACTTGATCTAAGCAGTGAGATCCAAACATTGGCCGGTCCAGTGAGACCTTCCTCTTAACCTAACCAGGGGGAACCAATCATTGGCCTGTTCAGTTGGTCCCTTCTCTTGACACCTGCCATCTATATTTATTTGAATCATGTTAGCTTTATTAATGGATTGTTTTGTAGCAGTATACTACAGTGACATCACGTTTGCATATTCTGTTGCAAACTGCTGCTAAAGAAGAAGATGGAGGAGGATCTCAGTAAGGAGGAAAATGGCAGCACCTATACTGAGCAATATGGAAAAATAAAGCAAGTAAGCTGGAAATATGTCATATATAATCAGTAAAATGTTTATACAAAGTATTCATTTTGACTGTAATTGGTCTGCTAATTATAACCCATTATATGTGGGGGTGTGGTCAGCAGTGGACTTTGTATTATCAGGGAGTGCCCACCATAGGCTCCACATTACCCTATGGTGGGCACTAACTCAACTGCCAGACAAACTTGGACATCGCAATGGAGAACATTGTATTGATATAAGATTGTGCCTGACAGTTTAGCTTGGCTGTTGCTTGTCCCCGCCTTCACCATGTGACTCCATATTGACCTATGGTGGGTGGAGACAAGAGGCAGCCCAGTCAGATGAATGCATAGAAGGGTTAAATATTAAAAGCAGAGTTACATTGGTTGTAAATGTTTTTGCATTATGAAGTCAAGGTCTTATAATTCTATAAATATTACACTTAATTATTAATTAGTGTGATCTTAATTATTAATTAAATCTGAGCTGCTTCATTATTGAGCAATTAACACATAGTCTGTGATCACCATCATGGTGCATGTGGCAGGAACACACACAGAGCATCCAATAAGAGGGAAATATTTATTTGCCTCCACTCCCAAACAGTCCAAAAATACAACTGTCACTTTAAAGAGGGTAAAATAAAAAAAAAAATCAAACTATACAACTTCATTATAAAAATAAGGATTTAAGAAAGTTTGAGTAACTTTTCATTGTCCGTCCCTGCGCGTCAATAAATGGCGGCGACAGCCCATTCAGTTTGGTCAACTCTACCCACCATACTTCGGAAGTTCAGCAGTGAAATAAAATGTACCCAGTCCTAGCGATGGGTAGATAACACAAGGCACGGTCAAATAGCGACCATCAAGTTAAAAAGGGCCACAACCGGAGGTACTGATGATTAATAAAACACAATATTCAGTAATAAATGCACAGGTTGCTTTTCTCCTTCCTTATGAGGTCAACAAGGGGTTGGAGCTGTTCTAAATGGTCATAGCGTGGGTCAAGGTAAACAAATTTAAACACAACTCTAGTCAATGAAGAGTATAAGAGATAAGCTTGACTGCCTCTAAGTCAGAGCCTCCCACCCAACTGGTTTAGAAGTAGACTGAATGTAAGTTTATTATCAAATATTGCTTTAATAAGAGCCCAATCAACCCATTTAACTTCGGTTAGGGTATTACGTGGCTCCCTCAGGTAGTTTTGGGCTGGGCACACTGCTTCTGAAATCTCTGATGCCGTACCAGATGTTCCTTCCGACTAAAACGCTTCCCACAAGTAGCGCAGGGGAAGGGTCTCTCTCCCGTGTGGGACCTCTGATGTCGGAGAAGATGTTCCTTCTGGTTGAATCTCTTCCCGCACTCCGTGCACTCATATGGTCTCTCCCCAGTGTGTGTCCTCTTGTGCTTGCTCAGCCAGGAACTTCGAGTGAAGCTCTTGTTGCACAGAGTGCAGGAGTAGAGGTTCTCCCCAGTGTGGCTCCTCTGGTGGATCACAAACTGCGAGTAGCGGTTGAAGCTCCGGCCGCACTCCGTGCAGATGTAGGGTTTTTCTCCAGTGTGGATTCTCCGGTGAGTGACCAGTTGGGAGTTCTGGCAGAAGCTCTTCCCACATTCCGAGCACAAATATGGCCGCTCTCCGGTGTGAGTCCTGCGGTGCGTCACAAGCTGAGAGCTCTGTGCAAAGCTCTTGCCGCACTCCATACATGCAAAGGGCTTCTCCCCGGTATGAGTTCTCTGGTGTCGGAGGAAGTTGGACCTGTTATTAAAGCCCTTCCCACATGCCATGCACACGTACAGACATTTTTTCCCAGGAGTCTCTCGGTCCTGATTAATATGCATAGATGTATCGGCACACTGGTCTGGGCCAAGCCTACTAAGTAGTGACATGTCCGGTATAATCTGGTTTATGGTGAGGTTACTCGCGCTCTTCTCTGACATGGTGGGGTTCTTCTGGACCACCTGCCTGAAGAGCTCCCGGCAGTACTCCTCACCAAGGTACACCGGGGAGCCACTCTGCTCATTCTCTTCTTTGATATTCAGAGGATGCTTTTCATTGGTCGGAGGGTCACCTGTATGAGAAGATACAGGAAGAGGTTAGAGTAGAGAAAAGGAAGAAGTAGGGAGCTGCTACAATGCAGTCTCATAATGGGGGAGGGGGACAGACACACACACAGACTAAAGGATTTAGTTTAGTATTAGCCTCCAGCTGAGTGTTTGTCTCCACCCTCATAAGTTCATAAAGCAGAAGATGGGCTGGTTGTCAGAGACAGATTTAAAAAGTGTTTTTAAGAACAAATCAGATATTATAAGATAAGTCATTTATCCCACTAGTAGCCCTTTACTATCTCACTGCTAGTCCAGTACTAGCTCCTTTTTACCCCACTGTAAGCCCATACTATACCGCGGATAGCTCTTTTTTATCCCATTTCTCACCCTTTACTGTCCCTCGAATTGCTCTTTTCTATCCCGTTGCTAGCCCTCATCTCTCTACTAGCTATCCCACTACTAGTTCTTTATTATCCCTCTACTAGCCATTTATTATGCATCTACTAGCCATTATTATTATCCATCTATTAGCGCTTTACTATCCCACTACTAGTTATTCATAATCAATCTACTAGCCTACTCCTAGTTCTTTATTATCTACTAGCACCTTACTATCCCACTACTAGTTCTTTATTATCCCTCTACTAACTCCTTACTATCCCTCTACTAACTCCTTACTATCCGTCTACTAACTCCTTACTATCCGTCTACTAACTCCTTACTATCCCTCTACTAACTCCTTACTATCCCTCTACTAACTCCTTACTATCCCTCTACTAACTCCTTACTAGCCCTCTACTAACTCCTTACTATCCCTCTACTAGCTCCTTACTATCCCTCTACTAACTCCTTACTATCCGTCTACTAACTCCTTACTATCCGTCTACTAACTCCTTACTATCCGTCTACTAACTCCTTACTATCCATCTACTAGCTCCTTACTATCCATCTACTAGCTTCTTACTATCCCACTCCTAGTTCTTTTTTAAATAAAAATAAGAAAAATTAAAATGTAAAAAATTAATAAATAAATTATAAAAAAAATATATATACACATTTAAAAATGGATTTGTGATGCATCTGTCCTTGGAGGCATCCATGACACTTTGGTGCATTAAGGTCATTTATATGCATAGAATTGCTCGACTCTTCTGAGCATGTGCGGGAGAAGCGGGTAACAAGCAAATTCACAGCACTCTCTCCACTCCCACCTCTCCACTGATAGATAAGATAAACACATACACTAAGGCTGCAGCAACTGACCAAGTCAGACAAGATGGATAGCTTCTATACACAATCGTTAAATATTAATATTAAAAAACTCGACTATACATTGTACTAGCCATTTTTTCTACAGTAAATCAGTCCCGAGTAGTACAGTATTGTTTATGTGGTTGGTGTGAGCCTCAATAGGCTAATTTACAGTTCAGAGTACTTGTTAAGGGTGAAGGAGGGGTAAAGCTGAATGACTACATTGGGGGTCATTGTTTTGAAAAAAAAAAAAAAGCAGATTGTGGTTCTAATTACCACTTCAAACTTGGCTAATACAATGTAAACTAATGGCCAATACAATGTATAGGCAATGCCATGCTCTGTAAGAATACAGTCCCACTACAATGAATAGTAAGGGTTTTGTATTCTTATAGAATAACCTTATTTCAGCAATGCCCCACCTTAGAAACAAATGGCTAGTACAATGTACAGGCCATGCCCTCTCCCTCGTACCTTTAGGCGGGCTCTGGACGCAGTGGTTCCCACGGATCTTCTGATGCCGGGACAGGTGCTCCTTCCGACTGAACCCCTTCCCACAGGTCAGGCAGAGGAAGGGCTTCTCGCCCGTGTGGGCCTTCTCGTGCCTCATCAGATGCTTCTTCTCGTTGAAGGTCTTGCCGCACACCCCACAGGCGTGTGGCCTCTCCCCCGTGTGAGCTCTATAGTGGATCACCAGTTGGGAGTATCGGCTGAAGAGTTTCCCGCACTCCACACAGGTATAGGGCTTCTCTCCGGTGTGGGTCCGGCGGTGGTTGTAGAGTTGGGAGCTGCGGCTGAAGGTCTTGTCGCAGAGCGTGCAGGAGTAGGGGCGCTCGCCCGTGTGCGTCCTTGTGTGCGTGGCAAGCTGGGAGCTCTGCGTGAAGCACTTGCCACACTCTGCACACGAGTAGGGCTTCTCTCCTGTGTGAGTCCTCAGGTGTCTCAGGTAGTTGGACTTGTTGCAGGTGATCCGTCCACATTGCATACACATGTACACCTTCCTCTTCAGGGGTCTCCTCAGCCGCGCTCTACTGGAGTAGGTGTCCACGAAGCCCTTCTGGATATAATAACTTAGACACTGATTGCCACTGATCTCCTGGCATAGGTCAGGGACCTCCTGGGCGCCTTCCATGTGGGTCTCCATGTTGTCGGTTTCTTGGAGACCAAACTCAGGATCTTCGGGTTCCTCTTTGATTCCATTTGGCAGCTCGTTGTCCAGTATCTTAATGTGGATATCTGGAAAGGGGGTTGAAATTAAAAGAAATAAAAAATATATATATATATATATATATATATTTTATTTATATCCCACTACTAGCCCTTTACTCACCCACTACTAGAGTTTTACTATCCAATTAATCACTTTGCACTTAATTATCAGACTGCCAGCCCGTTACTATTCTACGGCTAGTCCTTCCCACTGCTAGCCCATTATAACCAATTACTTTGCTCTTTATTGTCCCACTACTAGCCCTTCACTATTCTACTACTAGCCCTTCACTATTCCACTACTAGCCCTTCACTATTCCACTACTAGCCCTTCACTATTCCACTACTAGCCCTTCACTATTCCACTACTAGCCCTTCACTATTCTACTACTAGCCCTTCACTATTCCACTACTAGCCCTTCACTATTCCACTACTAGCCCTTCACTATTCTACTACTAGCCCTTTACAATCCCACTGCCAGTACTTTACTAGCATTTTTTTTTCTGGCCCTTTCACTGACAATGGGGCCATTAGTTCTCTCAGCCAGTGAAAGGGCTAGTAAAAACAAGTGGCCACATTCAGTCCTTCTTGGTCTCGCTCAGAAAATCATGAAAACCCTACTCTCGGACTCTCACGTTACCCAGAAATCTTCCCCCTCCCAACACCAAGTCATGACCTCTTGTCAAGGATGGAGACGAGGAGCATGAACTTTATTTGAGGTGTCTCACATTACCCTCTCTCCTCTAATCTCTGCATATACATGTCCTCCATGATTTATTGTGCCCAGGCGCCATGTATCTGAACACATCTTCACTTACCTTGGAGATTTTCCATAGTGGTTTCGGGCTCTTGTGGTGGGGTCTCCACTTGATACTCCAGGTTGTTGAGGACCTTCTTGGAGTATCCCAGGCACTCGGGGGTCTTCGCTTTCTGGTGCCTCATCAGATGTTCTTTACGGCTGAAGGACTTTCCGCACTCCGAGCAGATAAATGGCTTCTCCCCGGTGTGAGCTTTGCAATGTCTCAATAGATGCTCCTTACGACTGAAGCTCTTTCCACACTCCAAGCAGTTGAACGGTCTCTTTCCAGAGTGCACTCTCTGGTGGGCCTCTAGTTTTGATGCCCAGTTGAAGCACTTCCCGCACTCTATACACATGTGGGACTTTTCTCCACTGTGGGTCCTCTTGTGCGCCTCCAGCTGGAAGTTCTGGCTGTAGGTCTTCCCACACTCCGAGCACATGTAGGGTTTCTCTACAGTGTGGGTTCTCTTGTGTCTGGCCAATTGGGAGCTCTGAGTGAAGCTTTTCCCGCACTCTATACAGATGAAGGGTCTCTCCTCCGTGTGGATTCTCATGTGCCGTAGGTAGTTGGACTTATCCCGGCATGTTCGCCCGCACTCAGCACATTCGTAGTTCACTTTCTTTTTGCGGAGGTTCTTCTTTGGAAGCGCTCTCTGGACCTCACTGGGTGTTGTACACACAAGACTACCTGTCCCAAGCGTGGCCTCTTCTTGAGAGGTCTCTTTAGGAGTCTGGTTGGATGAAGACCATGTGGAGGTTGCTTCTTCTGAAGACGGATATGTAGGTTCTTCCATTGTAGAGGCAGGTTGTGCTGGTGGGATGGGAGGAGGATCTCCACTGGTGGGCTCCTCCAATGCTTGCTCTGGAAGTTCTTTCTCTGTAGAGCCAGGGGTGGGTGGTGGGTTGTGACTGGGCTCTGCACTGGTTGGCACCTCCAATGGCAGATCTGCAGGTTCTTCCATTGTAGACCCAGTTTGTGGCGGTGGATTGGGAGTGGGCTCCTCTGATGTTGTATCTGCAGGTTCTTCTTCTAAATAGCCAAGAACTTCACCATGAGAGCCTTTGGGGACATCGCCGATGGGTGGAGGACCCTCTGATAGAACCTTCTGTGGGATCTCCATCTCCTCAATTTTCTTCATGGCTACAAGGTCACCAAGAGCTAGTTAGAAAAAAAAAATATATATGAACAATATATTATGGGGCATAACAAAGGGTGTGTGTACACTTGGGGGGGGGGGGGTGTCCAGGGGTTAAGTCTGGGGGTCTACAGCTGACACTTACCCTGTGGGTGCATCCAGGGCGGTTTCTGCAGGATCCTAGGGGACATATCGAGGGTCTTCACTTGGGCGGAGAGAGACATAATGCGCTGGGCCTGAAATAGAGGGAGGAGATTATACACCCACACGGGGGGACCCCATAGCCCACCATACAACTACATGGGGGTGGGGGACCCCCAGGGACCACCATACAACCACACGGGGGGGGGGGGGACCTCACAGACCACCATGCAACCACGGGGAGGGGGACCTAACAGCCCACCATACAAACACACAGGGGGGGACTCCAACAGCCCACCATACAAACACACAGGGGGGGACCCCACAACCCTACATAACATGAGGGAACCTCACAGTCCCCCATACAACCACTGGGGAACCATATACCCTCACATACAAACTGTCACCCCCTATACACACAGACTGTAATAACACAATCCCCCCATTCCCATAGTCTATCACCCACTCCCTGAGGCTATCACACCCCCATTCCATCACTCATCTCCCCATTCCCTCAGTCTATCCCCCTTTTTCCTTCAGTCTATCACCCCCCATTCCCTGAGTCTATCATCCATCCCATTCACTCAGTCTATCACCCATCCCCCATTTCATCACCCCCTCCCATTCCCTCGGTCTATCCCCCCCCTTCCATCACAATCGCCCCATTCCCCCAGCCAAGCACCCCCCAATCCCTCAGTCTATCCCCCCCTCCCATTCCCTCAGTCTATCCCCCCCCCTCCCAATCTCCCCTCCCATTCCCTCAGTCTATCCCCCCCCTCCCAATCTCCCCTCCCATTCCCCCAGTCTATCCCCCCCATTCCCTCAGTCTATCTCCCCCCATTCCATCACACACCCTCAGTCTATCCCCCTTTATTTCTTCAGTCTATCCCCCTTATTCCTTCAGTCTATCACCCCCCCATTCCCTCAGTCTATCACCCTCCCATTCCCTCAGTCTATCACCCCCCATTCCCTCAGCCCATCCCCCTTATTCCCTCAGTCTATTACCCCCCATTCCCTCAGTCTATCACCCCCCCCCATTCCCTCAGCCTATCACCCCTTCCATTCCCTCAGTCTATCACCCCCCCATTCCATAACACACCCCTCCCATTCCCTCACTCTATCACCCCCCATTCCATCACACATCCTCAGTCTATCCCCCTTATTTCCTCAGTCTATCATGCCCTCCCATTCCCTCAGTCTATTACCCCCCCAATCCCCCCTTCCATCACCCCCTCCCATTCCCTCAGTCTATCACCCCCTCCCATTCCCTCAGTATATCACTCCCCCTTTCCATCACAACCCCCCATTCCCTGAACCTATCACCCCCCAATCCCTTAGTTTATCCCCCTTATTCCCTTAGTCTATCACCCCCTCCCATTCACTCAGTCTATCACCCCCCCACTCCCTCCGTCTATCACCCCCCACTCCCTCCGTCTATCACCCCCCACTCCCTCAGTCTATCACCCCCCAATCCATCACCCACCTCCCATTCCCTCAGTCTATCACCACTCCCATTCCCTTAGTCTATCACCCCCCATTCCCTTAGTCTATTAACCCCCCAATCCATCACCCCCTCCCATTCCCTCAGTCTATCACCCCCCATTTCCTCAGTCTATCACATCCCTCCAATTCCCTCAGCCTATCCCCCTTATTCCCTCAGTCTATTACCACCCATTCCCTCAATCTATTACCCCCCAATCCCCCATTCCATCACTCCCCTCCCATTCCCTCAGTATATCACCCCCCATTCCATAACACACCCCTCCCATTCCCTCAGTCTATCACCCCCTCCCCTAATCCCTCAGTCTATCACAACCCCCCTAATCCCTCAGTCTATCACAACCCCCCCAATCCCTCAGTCTATCACCCCCCATTCCATCACACCCCCTCAGTCTATCCCCCTTATTCCCTCAGTCTATCCCCCTTATTCCCTCAGTCTATCACCCCCCATTCCATCACACACCCTCAGTCTATCCCCCCATGCCCTCAGTCTATCACAACCCCCCCTAATCCCTCAGTCTTTCACAAACCCCCCTAATCCCTCAGTCTTTCACAACCCCCCCTAATCCCTCAGTCTATCACAAACCCCCCCTAATCCCTCAGTCTATCACAAACCCCCCCTAATCCCTCAGTCTATCCCCTCAATAATTGTTTTCTCACCCCCCCCCCATCTCTGCTCAGACTCCCCTCCCCAGTCTTTGCACTCCCCCTCCATAGAGATCATACGGCTGCCCTACCCGAACCACTGCTCCCCTCCCTCCAATCCCTGCTCTCTACATCCCCCCCCTCCACAGCACACACATCCCATGGCGCCTCCCTCACATCGCACGATTCCCCCTTCCCATGGGGCTCCCCCTACCACGGTGACCCCCCTCACACGTTGCTCCCCCTCACACGGTGCTCCCCCTACCACGGTGACCCCCCGCCCCTCACACGTTGCTCCTACTACCACGGTGACCCCCCCGCCCCTCACACGTTGCTCCTACTACCACGGTGACCCCCCGCCCCTCACACGTTGCTCCCCCTCACACGTTGCTCCCCCTCACACGGTGACCCCTCACACGGTGCTCCCATCACATCCCACGATTCCCCCTACCACGGTGATCCCCTCACACAGTGACCCCCCCTCCCTCACCTCACACAGTGCTCCCCCTACCAAGGTGACCACCCCCCCTCACCTCATACGGTGCTCCCCCCGCACACACTGCCCCCATTGGTCCTGCCTTTTCCCCCCATGTACACTTCACTGCACTCTCCCCCTGTGCCCCCTCACCTGGGCTCCTCTCCCATCACTTCTTCTCTAATAGTCTCTTCGCTGCTTCCCCTCTTACTGTCTCTTTAACTCCCCCCGCGGCCCCTCCCCCCGTCCTTTCCCCCCACCCCCCCATGTTAGTCTGTATGAGGGAGGGTTGCGGGGCATGCTGGGTACTAGGAGCACCCTGTGTGATCGGAGGGGATACAACTTCCAGCATGCACCGGGGGCAGATAGAGACCCCAGAGTGTGTGAGTGCTCCCCGCCTTATGTCACAGGCCCGCCACAAGTTACCCAGAAACCCCTGCGTCCCCCAACACAGGCCCTCATACTGCCCCCCCCAACACAGCAATACAATAACTGCCCCCTCACACTGCCCCCCCCCACACAGCAATACAATAACTGCCCCCTCACACAAAAATACAATAACTGCCCCTCACACAACAATACAATAACTGCCCCCTCACACTGCCTCCCCTCAGACTCCAATACAATAACTGCCCCCTCACACTGCCTCCCCTCAGACTCCAATACAATAACTGCCCCCTCACACAACAATACAATAACTGCCCCCTCACACTGCCTCCCCTCAGACTCCAATACAATAACTGCCCCTCACACAACAATACAATAACTGCCCCTCACACAACAATACAATAACTGCCCCCTCACACTGCCTCCCCTCAGACTCCAATACAATAACTGCCCCCTCACACAACAATACAATAACTGCCCCTCACACAACAATACAATAACTGCCCCCTCACACTGCCTCCCCTCAGACTCCAATACAATAACTGCCCCCTCACACTGCCTCCCCTCAGACTCCAATACAATAACTGCCCCTCACACAACAATACAATAACTGCCCCTCACACAGCAATACAATAACTGCCCCCTCACACTGCCTCCCCTTACACAGCAATACAATAACTGCCCCCTCACACTGCCCCCCCCTCACACAGCAATACAATAACTGCCCCTCACACTGCCCCCCCTCACACAGCAATACAATAACTGCCCCTCACACTGCCCCCCCTCACACAGCAATACAATAACTGCCCCCTCACACAGCAATACAATAACTGCCCCCTCACACTGCCCCCCCTCACACAGCAATACAATAACTGCCCCCTCACACAGCAATACAATAACTGCCCCCTCACACTGCCCCCTCACACTGCAATACAATAACTGCCCCCTCACACAGCAATACAATAACTGCCCCCTCACACTGCCCCCCCTCACACAGCAATACAATAACTGCCCCCTCACACAGCAATACAATAACTGCCCCCTCACACTGACCCCCCTCACACAGCAATACAATAACTGCCCCCTCACACTGCCTCCCCTCACACTGCAATACAATAACTGCCCCCTCACACTGCCCCCCCCCCACACTGCAATACAATAACTGCCCCCTCACACAGCAATACAATAACTGCCCCTCACACTGCCTCCCCTCACACTGCAATACAATAACTGCCCCCTCACACTGCCCCCCCACACTGCAATACAATAACTGCCCCCTCACACAGCAATACAATAACTGCCCCCTCACACAGCAATACAATAACTGCCCCCTCACACTGACCCCCCTCACACAGCAATACAATAACTGCCCCTTACACAGCAATTCAATAACTGCCCCTTACACAGCAATTCAATAACTGCCCCTCACACTGCAATACAATAACTGCCCCCTCACACTGCCCCCCCCACACTACAATACAATAACTGCCCCCTCACACAGCAATACAATAACTGCCCCCTCACACTGACCCCCCTCACACAGCAATACAATAACTGCCCCCTCACACTGCCTCCCCTCAGACTCCAATACAATAACTGCCCCTCACACAGCAATACAACAACTGCCCCCTCACACTGCAATACAATAACTGCCCCCTCACACAGCAATGCAATAACTGCCCCCTCACACTGCAATACAATAACTGCCCCCTCACACAGCAATGCAATAACTGCCCCCTCACACTGCAATACAATAACTGCCCCTCACACTGCAATACAATAACTGCCCCCTCACACTGACCCCCCTCACACAGCAATACAATAACTGCCCCCTCACACTGCCTCCCCTCAGACTCCAATACAACAACTGCCCCCTCACACTGCAATACAATAACTGCCACCTCACACAGCAATGCAATAACTGCCCCCTCACACTGCAATACAATAACTGCCCCCTCACACAGCAATGCAATAACTGCCCCCTCACACTGCAATACAATAACTGCCCCTCACACTGCAATACAATAACTGCCCCCTCACACTGCCCCCCCACACTGCAATACAATAACTGCCCCCTCACACAGCAATACAATAACTGCCCCCTCACACAGCAATACAATAACTGCCCCCTCACACTGACCCCCCTCACACAGCAATACAATAACTGCCCCTTACACAGCAATTCAATAACTGCCCCTCACACTGCAATACAATAACTGCCCCCTCACACTGCCCCCCCCACACTACAATACAATAACTGCCCCCTCACACAGCAATACAATAACTGCCCCCTCACACTGACCCCCCTCACACAGCAATACAATAACTGCCCCCTCACACTGCCTCCCCTCAGACTCCAATACAATAACTGCCCCTCACACAGCAATACAACAACTGCCCCCTCACACTGCAATACAATAACTGCCCCCTCACACTGCAATACAATAACTGCCCCCTCACACAGCAATGCAATAACTGCCCCCTCACACTGCAATACAATAACTGCCCCCTCACACAGCAATGCAATAACTGCCCCCTCAAACTGCAATACAATAACTGCCCCTCACACTGCAATACAATAACTGCCCCCTCACACTGACCCCCCTCACACAGCAATACAATAACTGCCCCCTCACACTGCCTCCCCTCAGACTCCAATACAACAACTGCCCCCTCACACTGCAATACAATAACTGCCCCCTCACACAGCAATGCAATAACTGCCCCCTCACACTGCAATACAATAACTGCCCCCTCACACAGCAATGCAATAACTGCCCCCTCACACTGCAATACAATAACTGCCCCTCACACTGCAATACAATAACTGCCCCCTCACACTGCCCCCCCCTCACACAGCAATACAATAACTGCCCCCTCACACAGCAATACAATAACTGCCCCCTCACACTGCAATACAATAACTGCCCCCTCACACAGCAATGCAATAACTGCCCCCTCACACAGCAATGCAATAACTGCCCCCTCACACAGCAATGCAATAACTGCCCCCTCACACTGACCCCCCTCACACAGCAATACAATAACTGCCCCCTCACACTGCCTCCCCTCAGACTCCAATACAATAACTGCCCCCTCACACTGCCCCCCCCCACACTGCAATACAATAACTGCCCCCTCACACAGCAATACAATAACTGCCCCCTCACACTGACCCCCCTCACACAGCAATACAATAACTGCCCCTCACACTGCCTCCCCTCAGACTCCAATACAATAACTGCCCCCTCACACTGCCCCCCCCTCACACAACAATACAATAACTGCCCCCCCTCACACATCAATACAATAACTGCCCCCTCACACAACAATACAATAACTGCCCCCCCTCACACAATACAATAACTGCCCTCACACCCCACCCCCTATGCAGTATCTCTGTATGATCTGTACACAGTGTAACTGCCCCCATATGTACCCTACTGCCCCTCCCCCTCACATTGCTGCCTCCTCATACAGCAATACAATAACTACCCCCATACACTCCCTTATCTCTCCAGTCTGTGGTGTATCCTGCCCCCCCCCCCATCTCTTTGTGCGTCTCCACTCCCCCTCCTCTCCATTTGCATCTTTTTACCTTGTCTCTCCCGCCAAAGAAACCCCTCCCCCTTACACTGCTCATGTACTACACTCTCCTCTCATCTCCCCCTCTCCACACTCTCCTCCCCCCCTCTCCACACTCTCCTTTCATCTCCCCCTCTCCACACTCTCCTCTCATCTCCCCCTCTCCACACTCTCCTCTCCCCCTCTCCACACTCTCCTTTCATCTCCCCCTCTCCACACTCTCCTTTCATCTCCCCCTCTCCCCCCTCTCCTCTCATCTCCCCCCTCTCCTCTCATCTCCCCCCTCTCCTCTCATCTCCCCCCTCTCCTCTCATCTCCCCCCTCTCCTCTCATCTCCCCCCTCTCCTCTCATCTCCCCCCTCTCCTCTGTTCCACTCTCCTCTCTCTACACTCTTATCGCCTCTCTCCTACACTCCTCCC
>JAPZIH010000201.1:0-35568 GCA_027410445.1 Discoglossus pictus | reverse complement strand
GAACTGAGGACCAGACCAGCGGACGAGGACTTTCAACAGAGGACTACACCATCGAACGAGGACTTTCAACACAGGACCAGACCATCGGACAAAGGCTTTCAACACAGGACCAACAAAGAATTTTGCTTGAAATAAAACTTCAACCAAGGTACAGTATAACAAGTAAAAAAAGAGAAAAAAAAATAAAGATCTTAGCTTTGCATCGATGTCAACAGAAAATAAAATTTAAAATAAACCACCGGTAACTATAACTGTTGAAAAAATATAACTAACACATTTTTCATCTATCTCTTATTTGTCTTTTAGGGCCAATAATCTTTAACAGTAAATACAAACTTCAATGTAAAATTAAAAAAAAAAATTGCATAGTCCAAAAAAGTCTAAAAACACAGAATCTATACAATTTGTCATTGTAACATTCCAGTCCTAAACCCTAATTTAATTGCCATTTGACAAATTGAATAGTGCTGTAAATAAGGACATAACATCTTTTTGAAAATACCTTTTTAGTTACTGAAACACTTGCTTTCGGATACATGTTTAATAAATAAAAACTTCGTAAAATAATTATCTGATGGCCTTATTTAGACTTCTATTCAATTGACTGCATTGAAATTGATTAAGTATAAAATGTAAACACACTGTTGATAACAATTTGTCATGAAAAACAACTTAACATCTCAAAATAAACTAATGATACATTATTTTAGTTTTACAGATTAACATGGCTGATAACGAGAGCAAACAAGAAAAGAAAAGACGCCAAGCTAGAGAACGACGACAGAGAGCAGACAGCCAGCAGACACCGGAGAAGAAGGAAATTCGACGAGAAAAAGAACGCAAAAGAATTGCAAGCAAAAGACTGTCACCTGCAGAAATTAAAGATATGTCAAAAAAAGCAACAAAGAAAATAAAGCATTTACAACCTGTTGCTCAAACATCAGATGCCATTTTACCAGAAAAAATACAACAGATACCAAAAAAAGCAACAAAAAAAACAAAGCATTTAGAACCGTTTCATGAAACATTACATGACATTTTACCTCAAACAATACAACATATACCAAGAAAAGCCACGAAAAAAACAAAGCATTTAGAACCTGTTGTTGAAACATTATATGACATTTCACCTGATGAATATGAAAGTCAAAATCCTATATGCTTTGCAAATTGTCCTCTACTCAAGTCTTTAGCAGTAGAGGTTCATAGTTGTGGGGACATGACTACTCAATGTCAGTTTTGTGAGGCTTATTATTTTAAACAGGAGAGACCCAGAGATGGCCAATTTATTAGTTGCTGTCAAAAAGGCAAGTTCAAACTTCCAGAAAGGAAACAATTTCCTCTCTATTTACAAAACATTATGACTGAACCTACTTTTCCAAACTACAAATTTTTTAAAACAAACATAAGATCCTACAATAGTGCCATATCCTTTGCATCCATGGGGGCAACATTAGCTGCTAATGTACCAGGACATGGTCCTTACTGTTTTAAAGTACAAGGACAAATTTATCATTGCACTTCCCATTTACATCCAGAGGAAGGAGATCAAAGAAAATTCGCTCAACTATATGTCCTAGATACAATGGAAGCTGTTGACCAACGTATGCAGATGGAAGAAAATAAAAAATGCTTACCCAGTGTTTTCATAGAGCTAAATAACATTATTTACAACAATCCCTACAGTAAAGCTTATAAAAAATTGGCAGAAGTAGAAAATGAACAACTACTTCATGCACAAAGACATCAATTACCAATGCCCAAGGTTAATATGGTGCTTAAAAGAGACAGACATACTGATAAACGTCAGTATAACTTGCCAACATCAAATGAGGTTGCAATGGTCTTTCAGAATGATGAAGGAGAACCACCATTTCAAAGAGACATTCGAATATATCCCAGAAATGAGGAGCAACCGTTTATTAATATGAGTATCTTAAGTCCAAATTTAGATCCAGTGACATATCCCATCTTTTTCCCACACGGAGAAGCAGGTTGGCAACCAAAATTAACTCTTCCCAGTTACCCAAATGCTAAAGCCAGAATCCGAAATAATGTTTCTATGCTTGAATTTGAAGTAGCTCAAATTGCCATTCGCAATGTATTTAATCCAATTTTATGTGGTGGGAAACTAACACAACAATGGATTATTGATTCATATTTGCAAGTTGAGGCAAATAATTTAAACTTTATCAAATATCAACAAGATAAACTACGTGTAGAACAATATTCTGGATTAATTGACTATGTTGCTGACGTGGCTACAAGCAGAGACATGACAGCTGGCAAAGCCATCATTTTACCATCTTCCTTTCAAGGATCTCCTCCGAATATGAGAGAAAGATACAATGATGCTATGGCTATTGTCACTAAATTTGGCAAACCCGATTTATTTGTGACATTTACATGTAATCCACAATGGCCAGAAATTACACTAAATCTATTTCTTGGACAAACTGCTTCAGATCGACCAGATTTAGTAGCCAGAGTTTTTAAGATTAAATTAAATGAATTAATACGTGACTTCACTATAAAACAGTTATCTGGCAAATGTCTTGCTTATGTATATACCATTAAATTTCAAAAACGAGGCCTTCCACATGCACATCTTCTAATAATACTTCAAGAAAAAGATAAATTAGATACTTCGGACAAAGTGGATGCAGTCATTGTTGCTGAACTACCAGATCCAGAACTATATGGTAGACTATATGAGATTGTTACTCATCGCATGATTCATGGACCCTGTGGTGACCTTAATCCACAATCACCATGTATGGAAAATAATAAATGTTCCAAAGAATTTCCAAAAGATTATAGAGACAAAACCTATGCCAATTGTGATGGATATCCACTTTATAAAAGAAGAGAAGGAGATAGTGCAATTATTCGTGGAAAAAAAGTGGACAATAGATATGTAGTACCCTACAATCCACATTTACTCATGAAGTACAACGCCCACATCAACGTAGAAGCCTGCACTTCCATCAAATCCATTAAATATGTCTACAAATATATTTACAAAGGTTACGATGCAGCTACTGTAGTCGTCAAAAGTGCAGACAACCCTGAAAGTAGTGAGTTAGTACATGATGAACTTGCATCTCATGTAGATGCTCGCTATGTCAGTGCGCCAGAAGCTATGTGGCGGCTTTTAAAATTTGAAATGCATGATAGATCACATGCAGTATATAGGTTAGCAGTACATTGGCCACAACGACATTTAGTCTATTTCCATGCTGGAAATGAAATGAATGCATTGGCCCAAAGTGAAGATCGTCACACTACACTAACTGCATGGTTTGCATTAAATTCCACTGATGCTGAAGCAACACAATACTTATATATTGAAATTCCATATCACTATGTTTTTGTGAATGGATTATGGAGACCAAGAAAAACCAGAGGCAATAAAATTATTCCAAGAATTTACACAGTCAGTCCAAGAGATGTTGAACGTTTTTGCTTACGGATATTACTTTTAAATGTTCCAGGAGCACAAAGTTTTGAACAATTAAGAACTGTTAATGACATTGTATATGAATCCTTCCATTTAGCTGCAAGACATAGAAACTTACTCGCTGATGATACAGAGTGGGAAAGATGTTTAGAAGCAGCAGCACAATGTCAAATGCCACGACAGATGAGAGAACAATTTGCTTTTATTTGTATCTTCTCAAATGCTCCAAATGCATTAGCTTTGTGGGAGACTTTTAAAAGTAATATGGCTGAAGTCTTTATGCGACAATACAATGAACCCATTGCACACTTAAAAGCGTTAATGGAAATCCAAGAAGTCTTTTTAACTCATGGATTAAGTTGTGCAAGTTTTAATTTGCCTGATCCAGGTCTTATAGATGACATTAACTTTGAAGACTATGACATTCAACTACAAGCAGAAAGAACAGAAGAAAGACTTGCAACTTTAAATACACTACAATTGCAAGCATTTCATGCCATTTAAAATGCTATAGATGATGACATGGTGACAGAGCGTTATTTCTATCTTGATGGACCTGGCGGATCAGGAAAAACATATTTGTACAATTTATTAATGAGTTCAGTACGAGCACAAGGAAAAATAGCAATGGCGTTTGCCACTACTGGAATTGCTGCACTTTTATTAGAAGGTGGAAGAACTGTTCATAGTGGATTTAAACTGCCAGTGCCTATTTTAGAAAATTCTGTGTCAGATATTCGCATGACATCCTTACAAGCAAAGAAATTGAAGAAATGTAAATTAATTATAATAGATGAGGCCACAATGATGTCATGCTATGCCCTCCAATGTATTGACCGTTTGCTTCGTGAAGTCATGGATAATATTTTTCCATTTGGTGGAAAGGTAATGTTGTTGGGTGGCGATTTTAGACAAACATTACCTGTCGTTGTACATGGAAATCGAACTGACATTATTGAAACATGTATAAAGTCAAGTACAGTATGGAAACATTTTACCCGTCTTCAACTGCAACAAAATATGAGATCAGAAGGCCAAACTGATTTCAATGATTGGCTTATTAAAATTGGAGAAGGCAGAACAGAAAAAATACTACATTTACCTGACGACACTGTAGAGATCCCACCTCATATGATTTGTCAACAAGATATTATATCGACTATATTTGAAGGGAGCATAAATAACGAAGAATATTCCGAGCTTGCCAACCAAGTTATACTGACGTGTAAAAATAAAGATGCATTAATACTCAATAATGAAATCTTTAAAAAAATTAATGCACCACAAAGAAATTATCACAGTGCTGATTCTGTACTTGCTGATGACAATGAAAGTCAGGCAAACTTTTCAACTGAATTCATAAACTCTTTAACTCCTTCTGGAATGCCACCACATATTTTGCAGCTAAAGAAAGGTGCAATTATCATGTTACTGCGAAATATGAACCCCAAAAAAGGCCTATGCAATGGCACAAGATTAATTGTTCAACAATTAAAGGACCATTTTATAGATTTAGCACCAAGTGAAAGTAGTCTCCCTTTTATACTTCAAAGAAGACAATTTCCCATTATTATGGCATTTGCCATGACCATTAATAAATCACAAGGTCAAACTTTCAAATCTGTGGGTATTTTCTTGGAAGAACCAGTTTTTGCACATGGTCAATTGTACGTTGCGTTGTCACGGTGCAAAAATTCACAGGCTATTAAAGTTTATATTGAAAACAATGAAAGTCAAGGTGATTTATTAGAAGATGTACGTATTTTTACTAAAAACATTGTCTACTATGAAGTACTATAAATTTGCAGGATACAAATTAAAGATGCCAACATTTTTTAAAAGCATTCCAAAATACATAACAATTGGTTGTTTAATTCAGTCATAATTAATGGAAGTACTGTTTATGAATGATTCGCCTCACAAAATACTTGCCTTGCATTGTTAGTAAAAAATATGTTAAAATGTTAAGTCACTATGTTAATGTTTCTAATGTTACAAGTTTAAAAAATATATTTTCAAGTTATTTCATTCAACAAATTACAAAGTGGATGTTAAGAGGTCAAGCAACTTTAAAGTCACAATGTAAATATTGTCTGTTATCTTAAGATTACTACCTACATTAATGTTTATCGCCAGTTTATGTGCTCAGTAAGGAATTACTTTCATTAGTTACGGTTTAAGAAGAGTTTTACTGTATGCCTTCCTCTACATTCAATGTATATTCAAGTTAACAATTATTGTGATAGAAATTGCATTTTAATACTGATTCATTTAAAGGTCAATTGTTTTTACATTCAAATGTTAATACTTTTAATAAAAAAATAGGTTACAAAATGTATTCACTATGTTCCTGTTTATAATGTTCAAAATTATACCAATGTTTTGTCAACTTCTAAACTTACATAAAAAATAAAGTTCAAGTTTAAAAATATATACTTTGAAGGTTATTGCTTACATATATTTTAAACTTCATGTTAAAATTTGCGACGTTTCAAGATAGCTTTTTACTTTTTGCTTTCCTATTCATTCAATGTATATTAAAGTCAACAATTCTTCAGATACAAATTACATTTTAAAAAACCATTACATCAACATTTTACAAAAAATACACGTTCATATTAAAATACTTACAAGTGACAAAAATATATGTTAATAACTAAACAACTTGACAAACATATACATCACATTGCCGTCATTTTTTGACAGGCAAGTCGCTAGTACTGTAATAATCCTGGTGTGTTACCGTGCTCTGATACTATCAAAGCATATTCACAGCATTATTACTATCTCACCTGCCTGTACAATAAGCCCTTTCCATTCATAAAAATAGGTTACAAATAAGCCATACAGATATATATATATATATATATATATATATATATATATATATATATATATATTTATTTAAAGGTGCTGTAAGAATGTTTAGAAAAAATATAGGATGAATTAGCATATATGCTGTTAATTACTAATACATATGTTGTTAATTACTATTATAAGCTTATGAATTTGAGGTATCACAATTAAAAACATTGTGAAACACATTCATATATATTTTGTTAAGACTAAAGAAACTGTTGAAATACACAGAAGTGCCCAAGAAGTTGAATGCACTGTAATATATAAAAGGTCAAAGAAAAATAAGAGTGAAAGTGAAATTGAAGGGAATTTTCCCAAGGGGTAGACCAACACAAACTAGTCTGGCCTGGATAATATTTGGCATACATGACCACTGTCCAGTCCAGGCTATGTAACTGGACATGTTATCTATTACCATGAATAATCTGTGGTAATTTACCTGGGGATGGTTCTAGCAGAAGCATCTAACTTGGGTTGCTGGCCATAGTGACCTTTACTGATCCTTAATGCCTATATTAGTGAACCCACTCCTGTAATTCATCTGACCTCTATTCTGGCTGCACCCCCATCCCCCCCAAAAAACAACAATTAGCCCAGACTAAAGGGTATCACTTACCGTACCAATTAACCTTATTATTCTGCAAACAATTAACCTCCATTAAGCAGCCTGATGCCTCATTAATTATTTTCTCATGCTAATCCTTTCTGTTAATCCACACAACTCTCATTTGCCACTGGGGAATCCTTCTATTGCTGCAGTGCAATTATGTGTCACAGCCGAAATGACAGAGCAGAGGCTGGGCATGGTGCCTGAACTAAAGGGTTGGCAGAGGTGATAGATATATTTAAAGGGACATGTGTACATGTGTCAGGATTTTGAAATGTCCTCCTAATAGGATCATCATTTCCACTGTTGGATCAGCTGTTGTCATTGCTTGGAAGAATGTCCGTCATGTGGATTGTCCTTTGTTCCTGCAGAAGTTCTCAGCCACCTCAACATACAGCCCCACAACAGAAAACACAAAGGTTTAGTGAGCACACTGTCTTAGAGAACATGTCATATCACTGGAAACGAAAAGGCAAAACAATTATATATTCCTCATTTAGAAGGCCATTGAACATGAATCACAGGATCATATGTGCACTAAACTGTGCTTGAAACCATGAAAGGTAATCGGCAGTTCTGCTACCAGAACAGAAAAATGGAAACATGAATCTGACAATACAAGGTGCTGATACGCAACCAGGGGGAATGATCACTGCTGATTGTATAAAATGACGTGATCAGTAATAGGAACGGGAAAATAACACTTCCTATTGGCAGCACTAGCGTGATTAAACCAAAATGAGATTGTTATTTCTGAGCTCGATAGATAATCCAGACATGGAGCCTGTTGCCACTGCGATGCAATGATTAGTCTATACTTCTCTACAAAGTGCAGGGAGAGATATCTTCAGGAGCCTGCATTAGCACTACAGCTTGAGGAGGGAAAAACACACCCCCCAGGCTGAGGGCAACACTTCACAACCCTCCATCTAGAAGCTGGCAGGATGAGAAATTAGACTATCAGATAAATTAATTGGGGGAGTGGACAGAAGACTTCCACCCTGCCTAAAAGATTATAGGACTTAAAACCTTGTGCTGTCATGAGGATAGGAGAGAAACATTTTATTTTCAGCTCAGTATACACGCTTCAAAGAACATCAATATTTTCCATACAAGCATTTTTACTAGTCTTCAATTGTACTCCGTGCAAAAGTTGATTTCATTACATCCCCCACATAGAGGTTAAGTAATATGACATCACTGTTAGAAACAGTGACATTGCTTATATAGCAATATGGTAAATAAAAAAGGAAACAAAGAGCCTCATTCAATTCGGGCCTTGCAACTTGATCGCAGATGGCCGAATGTCTGTGATTGAGTAGTGGGCTTCATTTGGTCTCTGTTTGCGATGCTATTCAATTTGGCAAGGCCGCAAGTTATGGCCCGATAGCAAAATTTGTAAACCATGCCATCCTATGTAGCATTTCCGGTCCTTTAAGGACCTACACTAGAAATTCTAATTAAACCCTCTGTCTAAAATGAACCCCATCACCCATGGGGCTCTATACAGACCCCCATGAGCCTCTAATTAATCCCATCAGTCCCTCATGACACTAAGTCTAAGCCCTTCCTTACACTACACTATTATCCTCCCCCATAAACTAATAAATCTAAATTAACCCCCTCTAAGTAATTAAACCCCTCTACATAATTAACACTATTTAACCTTCACTATACCTAATTAACCCTATTGCTAACCACTTAACCCTATCTTGACCCTGTTATCCCATTCTCGTTCTACTTAACCCTAACTGTACCGATTTAACCCTAAATGTACCCAACAAACCCTAACTGTACCTATTTAACCCTAAATGGACATATTTACCCCTAACTAAATCCAATAAACCCTAACTGGAATAATTACCCCTAACTGGACCTAATTACCCTTAACTGGACCTATTTAGCCCTAACTGTACCCCAAAAAAACATAACTGTATCTAATTAGCCCTAACAGCACCCAATAAACCCTAACTGAACCCAATAAACCTGATCTGGACCTAATTACCCCTAACTGGACCTTATTACCTCTAACTGTACCTATTTAACCCTAACTACCCAATAAACCCTATCTGTATCTAATTTCCCCTAATTATACCCAAAAATCCCTAACTGTACCGAATTACCCCTACCTAATCTTATCTATAGTTAGTGTATATGTTGGGGCTTATTTTACTGCTTTGGAGGCTTGGACCACAGGCCTCGGACAGAGCTCTGGGAGCTAGCACTGGAAATGACACACACACACAAAAGTCTCAGTACAAGCTCATTTATTTGCAGGATGGCAAAACTTATATACTTGACAGCAAGAAGACATATCAGAGGAAATTGCAGTTTCAGCAGAAACTGCTCGTTAGTTTAACAAGGTCAAATCGTAAGATGTTCTTGGAACATAGATAGCAGGAAACAGGTGGTAATATTGTATATGTCAGCTAATTTTCCAGTTCCTAAACACTAAGAGAATTTTTATTAACCCTTCATTCCTTTCTTAGATCACAAAGTAATCTTCATATAAAACATTATAAAAGCATTAAAAAAAATAAAGCAAGCGGACTGGTTCTCGTAAAAGGTTTAAGACCCCTAAAAGAACCAGTACATGTGTAGTTCCTACAACCTTGTGGTGTTTTATCACAGGGAGTCCTTTTCACGTTCAATTATTAAGCGTCAGTGAGCTTAAAATTCTTTGAAACAAGGTCTTACAGCATGCAACAAAAATACAGAGAAAGACAAGAGATGCAATTACACAGAAACAGGCAATTAGTATTTTCTGGCCCAGTTGTCCTATCCAGGAAAACATGTCTTCCCACACACTCCCTTGAAATTGTTTAAGACGGTCTTATATGTCTGGGTTTGTATAAATTTGCAATTATTTATGGATAGTGATGTCGCGAACCTAAAATCTTCGGTTCGCGAACGCAAACCGCCGCAAATGTTCGCGAACCGGCGAACATCGGCGAACCCCCATAGACTTCAATGGGAAGGCGAATTTTAAAACCCACAGGGACTCTTTCTGGCCACAATAGTGATGGGAAAGTTGTTTCAAGGGGACTAACACCTGGACTGTGGCATGCCGGAGGGGGATCCATGGCAAAACTCCCATGGAAAATTACATAGTTGATGCAGAGTCTCGTTTTAAGCCATAAAGGGCATAAATTACCTAACATTCCTAAATTGTTTGGAATAACGTGCTTTAAAACATCAGGTATGATGTTGTATCGATCAGGTAGTGTAAGGGTTACACCTTACATGACTGGGGGTCTATAGGTGACATTAGTACTGACCTTTATCTGACTGGGTGTCTATAGAGTGACATTAGTACTGACCTTTATATGACTGGGAGTCTATAGGTGACATTAGTACTGACCTTTATCTGACTGGGTGTCTATAGAGGGACATTAGTAATGACCTTTATATGACTGGGGGTCTATAGAGGGACATTAGTACTGACCTTTATCTGACTGGGTGTCTATAGAGGGACATTAGTAATGACCTTTATCTGACTGGGTGTCTATAGAGGGACATTAGTACTGACCTTTATATGACTGGGGGTCTATAGGTGACATTAGTACTGACCTTTATCTGACTGGGTGTCTATAGAGGGACATTAGTAATGACCTTTATATGACTGGGGGTCTATAGAGGGACATTAGTACTGACCTTTATCTGACTGGGTGTCTATAGAGTGACATTAGTCCTGACCTCCTGCTGCAGTATTATTACTCCCAGTTCGCCCAGGCTTGCTACTATTAGATATAATAACCTCAGTTTCGTTTCCTTATCTGTTGGTAACATCAAAATATGATAATTAAATATTTCATATTTGTTTGTTTTTTCTCCCAAAGTGAACCCCTTTGTGTGTGTCCCACAGATGTGGCGTTTCCGCTCTGCGTATGTTGGATTTGCACCGCTCAAAAAGTATGAAAAGAGATCCCCCCCCCCTTGAAGCCCATTAATGACATCATCAGTAAATTGTATGTAACAGATTCCAGTGTTTAGGGTTTATGACCCAATACTGCGATCATATCACTTATGACAAAAATCCGTATTTGTCGTATTATTCAGACGCGCGTGCATCTTTGTGTTACATTTCCTGATACTTTTATTATCTTGATCACGAGTTGTTGCTAACGCTGCGGGCTCGCGTAGCGAGCCTGCGGCCCTCGCGAAGCGAGGGCCGCGGGCTCGCTACGCGAGTCGCGGCCCTCGCGTAGCGAGGGCCGCGGCTCGCGCAGCGAGCCGAGGCCCTCGCTTCGCGAGGGCACTGCCCGAGGGTCTCAGTTGCTGCAAGGAGCGCCGAAGGCGCTCCTTGCCAGCAACTGAGACCCTCGGGCAGTGCCCTCGCTTCGCGAGGGCACTGCCCGAGGGTCTCAGTTGCTGGCATGGAGCGCCTACGGCGCTCCATGCCAGCAACTGAGGCCCTCGCTTCGCGAGGGTCCTCAGTTGCTGGCATGGAGCGCCTTCGGCGCTCCATGCCAGCAACTGAGACCCTCGGGCAGTGCCCTCGCTTCGGGCAGTGCCCTCGTAGGCGCTCCATGCCAGCACCTGAGGACCTCGCAAAGCGAGGGCCGCAGTTGCTGGCATGGAGCGCCGAAGGCGCTCCTTGCCAGCAACTGCGACCCTCGCAAACTTCACGTCGCAACCCAAACAGTACGACACACACATTACGACACTCGCAAACAACATACGACACACGTTCACACACATTACGGACTCGCAACACTCGGACGCAACTCGCGAACATTACAAAATGTCAAACACAATACATACACACACCACATACATAAAAAACTTACCTACACCAAGAGGGAGCACCCAGCACCTCAAAAATACAACTTACACCTCGATTTTACTTCAAATAAAACAGTTTAAACACTAAAAAAAAAACGAAGCGAGAGAAAAAATGGCCGCCGAACAAAACGAAAACGAGGCTACAGCACTCTAAACTCGCAAAACACCACAAGAAACTCGCAAAACACCACAAAACAACTACGGATATTCCGATACAAACGTATAACACACATTACTCGCCATTTCGCGCCAATGCGGAAGTACACGACTACGCTAACGGTTTGGTCTCGCGCACGCACAGTGTTACACTGCACACATTCAGCACGCTTACACAGCAGATCCACACCACTAATGCTGCAGCAACATCAAAACACATTCACAGCTCTTCCACACAATGCTTTAAAATAGGTAAAGTATATTCATTTATTAATGTATTATATATTTCATTATTACACACTAAACAGCATTAGCTACCTTACAATTTCATTGCCGTCATTTTTTGACGGGCAATTCTCTAGTCTTTATATATTTACTAGCGACTTGCCCATCAAAAAATGGCGGCAATAAGATTGTAAGGCAGGTAATGGTTTGGACGAGACATTCATTTTGTTGGCGGTCGGAGATCCTTCGGCGCTCATTGCGAGGCTGTTGGTTGTATTTTTTTTCTGATAGGCGCTTTTGCTGTTATTCTTTGGTCGGCGGTGATGTGTTTTTTGCGCTTATTTCAAGGCTTTGTATGCTATGAGCAGCGTTGGCGCTCGTTGTGAGGCGCACAGTGAATGGCTTTTATGTTTAATGTGATAATGTTTTTTTTGTGTATATGTATTTTTGTATGCTAATGAAATAATTACTAAATAAATATACTTTACCTATTTGTAAGTAATATATGCAGGAAGCATTGTGCTGAAGAGCTGACAATCTGTTTTCATGTTCCTGCAGCATACAATGTAGGTTTTCAGTGCTGTGGAGCTGCTGTGTAAGTGTCAGCAATGTGTGCAGTGTGTAGTGTAAATAGGCTGTGTGCGTGAGGGGAAGCCGTTAGGGTAGCTGGGTACTTCCGCATTGTGTAAGCTAGTGTTGTAAAATGGCGGGGAATGTGTATGTGGTACACAGGTGTGGATGATTTAGCGTCCTTGTTAATAGTGTATCCTTACCTCGTACGGCTTTTTAGGAAAATCTGTATGTGTTTTGCGTGTTTAGGGTCCTGTAGCCTCGTTTTCTTTTTTTCAAGGGCCATTTTTTCTCTGACTTAGGTGATTTTCGGGTGTCTAAACTCATGAATTTGGACTTAAATGGAGGTGTAACTTCACTTGCAGAGGTCCTCAGTGCCCGCCTTGCTGTGGGTAAGCTTTTTATGTGTTTGTTGTGTGTATTTATTGTGTTTTTAATGTTTTTAAGTGCGTGCGGTTCGGGCGTTAAGGTCGTATTTTTGTGAGCTCGTAATGTTTTTTTTTTCTAAGTCCCGTATTTTCGGATGGTAAGTCCGTAAATTTGATGATGTAAGTCCCGCCTGCGGCTCATTGCAGCCGACGTGGGAGCCTTCGGCGCTCCTTGCCAGCAACTCTGGCCCTCGCTTCACAAGCCCGCAGCGTTAGCAACAACCCGCCTGCTCATAACTATATATGTGATATCTGTAACGTCTTCCCCAGTTGGCACTTGTAAATCGGCTAAGCGACAAAAAAAATGGCGTCCGGAAAAAATGAAAACGAGGCTACACGACCCCAAACCGTGCAAAACATCGCCAGCCATGTACGACTTTTACCTAGGAATGGACGAGGTACAAAATACACTATTATAAATAATGGAAACTGCTGGCGAGCCGCGTAACACATACACAATCGCCGCCATTTTACAACACTAACTTGCAACTAATAACATTACAAATCTAAAATGGCGCGTTACACGACTATACAAGCGGTTTCCCCTCGTGCACTGCGCATATTGCTGACACTTACACCTCGGGTCACCAACAGTCCAAATGTACACTGTAAGCTGCAGGAAAATCAAAACTGATTGTTAGCTCTTCAGGTTATTGATCACTGGATATATTAATTACAAATAGGTAAATTATTTTACATAGTTACATAGTTACATAGTAATTAAGGTTGAAAAAAGACTTTCAGTCCATCAAGTTCAACCTGTTAAGATCTCCTCTGATCTGCAATATGCGGATTAGTTATTAATTAAATTATTGATTAAATAATTATTAATAGTATAGTATTGGAGGATGAATAAAGAGTTAGTCCATCAAGTTCAACCTTTTTAGATCTCTATTGATCTTTTTAATGTGGACTATTTATTATTATTGTTAATTGATTATTGATCCAGAGGAAGGCAAACAGAAAAAAAAAAAAACATTGAAACTTTGCCAATTGTCTCATAAGGGGAAAAAAAAGCAAAATTCCTTCCTGACCCCAGAAACTGGCGATCAAATTTCTCCCTGGATCAATATTCCTTGCTAGTTATCTAGGATAGCCTTGAATGCCCTCTTTATTCAAAAATATATCTAACCCCTTTTGAAGTTGTCTATCGAATTCGCTGTCACCACCTCCTTTGGTAGAGAATTCCACAGTTTAACCACCCTAACTGTGAAGAACCCTTTTCTTTGTTTAAGGTGAAATCTTTTTTCCTCTAACCTCAAAGGATGTCCTCTTGTCAGTTGATAATCTCTTGCTACAAAAAGTTCACTTGACAAAGCCTTATATTGACCCTGGATGTATTTATATAACGTAATCATATCTCCTCTTAGACGCCTTTTTTCTAGCGAAAATAAGTTTAATTTTGTTAGTCTTTCTTCATAACTTAGCCCCTCCATTTAGTTTTGTAGCCCTTCTCTGTACTTTTTCCAGCTCTAAAATGTCTTTTTTATGAGGTGGTGCCCAAAATTGTACTCCATATTCCAAATGAGGGCGTACTAGAGATTTGTATAGTGGCAGAATTATATCTTCTTCCCTGGCTTCTATACCCTTCCTAATACATGCTAATATTTTATTTGCCTTTGCAGCCGCTGCTTGGCTTTGAGCGCTGTTACCTAGGTGGTTGTCCACTAGTACTCCCAAATCCCTTTCAATATCTGATACCCCTAGATTTGCTCCATTAAGATTATAGATTGCTTGGCTATTGTTCCTTCCCAAATGCATAACCTTACATTTATTTGTATTAAATCTCATCTGACATTTAGCCGCCCATTTCTCTAATTTATGCAAATCATGTTGTAGGGAAAGTACATCATTATCTGATTTTATTACCTTGCACAACTTAGTGTCATCAGCAAAAATGGAGACACTACATTTGAGTCCTACCTCAACGTCGTTAATAAATATGTTAAAAAGGAGAGGACCTAATACTGAACCTTGAGGAACCCCACTTATCACATTAGACCAATCGGAGTATGTTCCATTTACAACAACCCTTTGCTTCCTGTCTTTTAGCCAGCTCTCGATCCATGAGCAGATATTTACTGCAATTCCTGTATCCCTTAGTTTGCTCACTAGTCTTCCATGTGGCACTGCATCAAATGCCTTTGAAAAATCTTAAAAGACTACATCCACTGAGTTGCCCTGATCCAAGTTCCTACTAACCTCCTCATGAAAACTAATTAGATTGGTCTGACACGACCTTTCCTTCATAAATCCATGTTGACTGCTACCTATGATCCTGTTCAAATAGACATATTCTTGTATTCTGTCCCTTATTAACCCTTCTAAAAGCTTCCCAACTACAGAAGTGAGGCTCACTGGTCTATAATTCCCCGGATTTGCTCTAGATCCCTTCTTAAATATAGGTATCACCTCTGCTTTTCTCCAGTCATCTGGTAGAGACCCTGTAGTGAGTGAGTCTTGAAAGATTAGATATAATGGTTTGGCTATTACAGACCCCAGCTCCCTCAGTACCCTTGGATGTATTCCATCAGGACCTGGGGCTTTATTAACATTTATTTTCTCCAACCTCTTTTGTATTTCTTCCTGCGTTAACCAATTATTTAGTAAAGGTAGTGTAGCCCCATTATGTAAAATTATGTATTTTAGTAATTAATTAATTCATTATTATTAAAAAAATATATATATAAAAAAAATACGCTTAATAGCATATTTTACACTGCGGTTACTTTACATACATTAACGCTTCGCACTTCCTAATACATTTGTTAATTCACAATAGTTATTATCGTGCATTCATTTAATAAGTATTAATTAGTAATGGAAAATAAAAATGTAGACTTTACACTACACTAAAATGTTTTACTTTTTACTCTGCAGTTATATATCTGGATTACTGCTCATTGGCTGCCAGCGATAGCACTCTCAAAGCAGTTACAAATCTAAATTACTTTATTATGCTCTGAGACCTGAATACATCTTTTAATTTACACTGCACAAAAAAAATTATATATTTAACACTGTACTTATATATCTGTCTTTGCGATGAGCGCCGAAGATTGATCGTTGCAAAGCACGAAACATGAAGGACACGAGGGAAGAGACTCACAATAAGCGCCGAAGGTCCTCAGAGTACAAAAAGCATCACATTGTGTGGCAAACAGCATTGCCATGGCTTCAAACTTTATTGCCCCATCATTTGTGCCAGGCAAGTCGCTAGTGATATAATATAACATAATGCAATACAATATTATACAGTACACATGGGTGTTGGAACTGGGGGGGGGGGGGGGGTAAGGGGTAACCCCCCCCCCAGATTTCTTATCGTATGTATGTATGCGTATAGAAGCTAACAGGGGAGGAGAGAGGGGGATGAAACACAGGTGAGAGGGAGAGGAAGACACAGGAGAGGGGAGAGGGGGAGGAAGACACAGTGGAGAGGGGGAGGAAGACACAGGGCAGAGGGGGGAAGAGAAACAGGGTAAGGGAGAGGTGAGGGGAAGAGACACATGGGAGGGGGGAGAGACACAGGAGAGAGTGGGGGGTAGAGACACAGGGGAGAGGGGGGAAGAGACTAATGGGAGGGAGTGGTGAGGAGACACCGGGGAGAGAAAAGGGGGTAAAGACACAGAGGAGGGGGTATTTTAGTATTTTAGTAATTAATTAATTCATTATTATTAAAAAAATATATATAAAAAAAATACGCTTAATAGCATATTTTACACTGCGGTTACTTTACATACATTAACGCTTCGCACTTCCTAATACATTTGTTCATTCACAATAGTTATTATCGTGCATTCATTTAAAAAGTATTAATTAGTAATGGAAAATAAAAATGTAGACTTTACACTACACTAAAATGTTTTACTTTTTACTCTGCAGTTATATATCTGGATTACTGCTCATTGGCTGCCAGCGATAGCACTCTCAAAGCAGTTACAAATCTAAATCACTTTATTATGCTCTGAGACCTGAATACATTTTTTAATTTACACTGCACAAAAAAAATTATATATTTAACACTGTACTTATATAACTGTCTTTGCGATGAGCGCCGAAGATTGATCGTTGCAAAGCACGAAACATGAAGGACACGAGGGAAGAGGCTCACAATGACCCCCGAAGGTCCTCAGAGTACAAAAAGCATCACATTGTGTGGCAAACAGCATTGCCATGGCTTCAAACTTTATTGCCCCATCATTTGTGCCAGGCAAGTCGCTAGTGATATAATATAACATAATGCAATACAATATTATACAGTACACATGGGTGTTGGAACTGGGGGGGGGGGGGGGGTAAGGGGTAACCCCCCCAGATTTCTTATCGTATGTATGTATGCGTATAGAAGCTAACAGGGGAGGAGAGAGGGGGAGGAAACACAGGGGAGAGGGAGAGGAAGACACAGGAGAGGGGAGAGGGGGAGGAAGACACAGTGGAGAGGGGGAGGAGAACACAGGGCAGAGGGGGGAAGAGAAACAGGGTAAGGGAGAGGTGAGGGGAAGAGACACATGGGAGGGGGAGAGACACAGGAGAGAGTGGGGGGTAGAGACACAGGGGAGAGGGGGGGAGAGACTAATGGGAGGGAGTGGTGAGGAGACACCGGGAGAGATGAGGGGAAGAGACACATGGGAGGGGGGAGAGACACAGGAGAGAGTGGGGGGTAGAGACACAGGGGAGAGGGGGGAAGAGACTAATGGGAGGGAGTGGTGAGGAGACACCGGGGAGAGAAAAGGGGGTAAAGACCCAGAGGAGGGGGTATTTTAGTATTTAATTAAGAAGACACAGTGGAGAGGGGGAGGAAAACACAGGGCAGAGGGGGGAAGAGAAACAGGGTAAGGGAGAGGTGAGGGGAAGAGACACATGGGAGGGGGGAGAGACACAGGAGAGAGTGGGGGGTAGAGACACAGGGGAGAGGGGGGGAGAGACTAATGGGAGGGAGTGGTGAGGAGACACCGGGGAGAAAAAAGGGGGTAAAGACACAGAGGAGGGGGGAAGAAACACAGGGGAAGGGAGAGGGGGTAGAGACACAGGGGAGAGGGGGTAGAGACACAGGGGAGAAGGGGGAAGAGACACAGGGGAGAGGGAAGGGGGGAAAGACACAGGGGAGGGGGGAAAGAAAAATGGGAAGGGAGAGGGGGTAGAGACACAGGGGAGGGGGGAGTGACAAAGGGAAGAGGAAAGGGGGAAAAGACACAGGAGAGGGGGGAAAGAAAAACTGGGTAAGGGAGAGGGGGTAGAGACACAGGCAAGGGTGGGGGAGACACAGGGGAGAGGGGGGGAGAGAGACACATGGGAGGGAGTGGGGGGGGAGACACAGGGGAGGTCTTCTGCTTTATTCTTATTCTTATTACTATATAATGTGTAGATGTACCGGCTGGGCATGCTCTTGTGCATTATTATTAATATTATTATTATTATTACTATATAATGTGTAGATGTACCGGCTGGGCATGCTCTTCTATATTATTATTATTATTATTATTACTACTACTATATAATGTGTAGATGTACCGGCTGGGCATGCTCTTGAGCACTATTATTATTATTGTTGTTATTATTATTATTATTATTAGTATATAATGTGTAGATGTACCGGCTGGGCATGCTCTTCTACATTATTATTATTATTACTATATAATGTGTAGATGTACCGGCTGGGCATGCTCTTGTGTATTATTATTATTATTATTACTATATAATGTGTAGATGTACTGGCTGGGCATGCTCTTGTGCATTATTATTATTATTAGTATTTTACTAATAATAATAATAATAATGCACAAGAGCATGCCCAGCTGGTGCATCTACACATTATATAATAATAATAATTATTATTATAATAATAATTATAATAATAATGCATGCCCAGCTGGTACATCTACACATTAAATAGTAGTAATAATAATAATAATAATGCACAAGTGTCCTTCAGCACTGCACTGGACACTGAATAAACTTGCCTAGCTATGGTTTTCCCTATTGATGCAGTATCATCCAAACTGTCCCTCCTCTCAGTAAGACTGCAAGTTACTTATGATTCCAAAATGGCTGCTGTCCATGAGGTAGAAGGGTGTGGAAGGGAGCGTATGCTGCTGATTGGCTGGAATGTGTCTGCTGACTGTGACATGCAGGGTCAAAGTTTGCTCAATGATAAAGTATTGGGGGCGGGTCGAATCTCGCATATGTTCGCAGTTCGCCGCGAACGCGAACATGCTATGTTCGCCGAAAAAAGTCCGCCGGCGAACTATTCGCGACATCTCTATTTATGGACCTTATATTTCTGTGAAGTGAACTGGTGTTGGTGTGAGTGTCATTGTATTTACCACAAACAGACTTTAGTGTTCCCAGTTCTTCTGGGTCAAAATAACAATTAATAAATGTCCATAAGGGAAAATAAATCAGGAGCATAATGCCCATTAACAGGAGAAAGTTCTTCCATGCATTCTGTGGATGCAGGAGTAAGTTCAACATTTTTATTATCGCTGTCTTCAATCGCTTTCACAGGGACTTTGTCACCTGCTTCACCCCTCTTTGGACACAGCTTCAGACGTGATGCGTGGATCCAGATGTGCTGTGAGTCAGAGTGAGGATGGCTGTCCTGGTTACTGCTACAATGGTAGTTGGTGGTCCGAATGGGAAGCCTCCCTTCTTTGCTTTGTTCAGTTGTCGGACACAGACGAGGTCGCCTGGCTGGAACGGATGTGTTGGTTCCTGTGAGGGTAAAGGAAAGCAAGAAGGCACATCACCATAGATGCCATTCAAATGTTGCACATATTGTTCTCTTATTAGGTCAAGATCACCTGGCCTAATTACAAGTGGGCCTTTTACCCAAGGAGTTGGAAATGGTCTTCCCATTAGAATCTCAAAAGCTCACCCATGTACCTGCAGTGGCCTTTGTAAGTTTCTCTTTAATAGTGCGGTTCATTCTTTCCACTATGCCTGAACTCTGAGGATGGTAAGGCATATGGAATTTCAAGGTTATCTGTAGCCATTGTACCAGTTCCTTAATTACCGCACTAATAAAGGCTGGTCCATTATCAGAATTAATTTGCAGTGGGCATCCATATCTCGTTATTATCTCGGTAGTAAATATCTTAGCTACTGTCTTAGCATCCTCTCTTTGTGTTACAAAGGCCTCAGGCCACTGTGAAAACTGGTCCACTATCACCAAAAGGTACAATTGCTTTGATTCTACTTTTGGGATATGCGTAAAATCGATTTGTAAATGGGTGAATGGGGCTGTAGGTGGAGGCAAATGATCATGTAATGCTTTGTTAGGTACTGTAGAATTATTCTGTAGACATTGTATACATCTTTGTTTGTATGTCTGACAGTGTGATTTTAAATTTCTGATGCAAAATGATAGTTACAGCTGCTGCATGGTTGCTTTAATTCCTTTGTGTCCTAACCCATGTGCCTGTCATATGAATATTGGGGCACTACTCTCATGTATCACTATCTTCCCCTCTTTTGAGAAAAGGTCATGTATGTCCTTTTCTAAACCTTGTGATTGCCAGTATGATAAATCATCAGGTCAGAGGGATAGGATGGGGGCTGAAGTATAGGGAAAGTGGGGTTAGGGGAGAGCGGCATTACTGCAGCTTCCTTTGCTACCCGGTCAGTTAAAGCATTACCTCTAGAAACAAAATCATTGCGATTAGTGTGTGCATGGCAGGGGATTATGGCAATATCTTTAGGTAACTGATAAGGAGTTAATAAGAGTAGTATGAGAAATTGATTTGCCATCTGCAGCAATGAAGCCTCATTGTTGCCAAATTTTTCCAAAGTCATGAACTACACCAAATGCATTGCGGGAGTCAGTATAGATATTAACAGATTTATTTGCAAAAAGGTGACATGCTCTTGTGAGGGCGATAAGTTCAGCAGTTTGGGCGGAAGAGAAAGGGATGGGACCTGCATCAAGTACAATATCTGGGAGCTGAACTACACCAAAACCTGTTTTATAGACCCCATCTGCAGGTCTAGAACATGACACATCAACAAACACGTTCTCAGCATGATCTATAGGTATGTCAAGAAGGTCAGGTCGTGGGGAGGTGGAGTAATGTACGGTAGCAAGACAGTTGTGTGGGTGTGTGGTCATCGTTAGATGTAGGATGGTTAGTTAGTATAGCATTTAAGATGGCAATAGGGCCTGAGTTAGGGGCACTATAATGTATCTGTAAGTTGGTATGGTTAAGCAGTATGCACTCATAGCCTCTGAGGTGCTGTGCGGTTATGTGTTGTGTAGTTAGGTTTTTAACTAACTGTAACTCTTGGTGACTAGTATGTAGAATGGTAGAATGTCCTAAGGTAATAGTATTGGCTGTCTCTACGGCCATAGCACAAGCAGCTATTGCTCGGAGTTACGCCAGCATCCCCTGGACCGGAGTAGGAACTACTTTGGAAAAGAATGCTACGGGAAGCATACTACCTCCGTGATCTTGGCCACAGACCGCAGCCATGGTTTTACAATTGTCCCGCACATATAGGTGGAATGGTTTACAATAATCAGGTAGTCCTAAAGCGGGGTCTGCATAATGCTAACCTTTAAGGTCACGTAAGCTTTGTACATGTCTGGAGTCCACTGAATATGCCGCACGTAAAATTGAGTCATAGTGTGAGGACTCAGGGATCCATTGTTTGCAATAATTAATCATACCAAAAAAGGAAGCATTTCCTTTTTAGTCTGTGGTTTAGGTATTTTCTGAATAGCCTCGAAGTGTTTTAAACGAACAGAGCGTGTGCCATGTGAGTAAAACCTAAGTATTCAACATGTGTTGCCCCATTTGTAATTTGGGTTTAGCTACCTTGTGACTTTCAGCTGCTAGATGCTTTAGCAAACTAAGTGAATCCTGTCTATTGGCTTCACCGTTAGGACTACACAGCAGTAGGTCATCAACGTACTGAAGGAGGACAGAACCATGGCACGGGGTCCATGTTGGAGCACCAGCGAGTAAGCAGCTGGTGAGTCCACGTAGCCTTGGGGAAGGCCGGTCCATGTTAATTGGTGCCCATCAAAAGTAAAAGCCATAAGTAGTTGTGTCCCAAGGTCCAATGGGACTGAAAAGAACGCTTAAGACAAACCAATAACAGTAACTATAGGAGCATCATGAGGAATTGCCGTAATGAGAGCTGTGATATCTGGGTTAATTGGGGCAATTGGGATAACTAGGTAATTGATTGCCCTTAAATCCTGAACAAATCTGAAGTCATTGTTAACTAATGGAAAAGACATTAATCCAATTCCATCCTGACTCTGTATCAAAGTCTAAAAGTCTGTCAATTATAAGTGTGGAGTCAGTCTGAGTCATACACTCTCCTTGACACATTTGCTTCAAATACATCATACATGAAGAAGGATTAATTCGGGGGTTAGGCCTTTCATAACTAGTTGGTCACCTACAGTTAAAAAAAGGATAAGTTCCTTTCTACAAACTTAAATTGTAATCATAGGAATGAACCACAATTTCTCTATAATAATGAGGGCTGCCTGATTTCACTTTCCCTATATACTATTTGCAATCTATTCAAAAACAAACTATTATGATCCCATTTTGAATCAATTCACATGCAAAATGTCCTCCTTAAATCACTTGCTAAAACATTTCTAGGAACTATTTCCCTTCATTTCCGTACTTAACTTACAATAATTTCCAGCTAACACTCCTCTTCCCGAGACCTCTCAGCAAACATTTACTTCAAGTACTAAAAACCACCTTAAAAAGTTCAACAACAACATTCCATACACAGCAGTTTTTTTTTCTGTGGGGAGGGGGGATTCCTGTCACAAACCCCCCCCCCCCTTTTTTTTCTCCAGGGCAAGGAGATAAGTGTTAGCAAGCTTTAAAATAGAAAAAACCCATTTAAATTACCACAGCAATATAGAGATATTTTTGAAAGTACAAATAGCTGATCTACAGAGTGAAAAGACAAGTCTTACATTTACAAATATTACAAGACCAAAAATCCTCCACTGTTACATATTTCTGGAAAAAGATTTCCCTTTTTTATATTTATACCGGCTTTAGAAATATATCTCAGTGGTGCACACGATCTCTACACCCTTAAAGACACAGAGGAAAATTCTCTAACCTGCATTTCTCAGTTGTATTGCAAAGAAAGAAAGTACAGAAATCACACTCACAAATTTATTTGCAGCAAAACAACTTTGCAAATGCAGAAAACAAGACAATCCATCTACTTTATAAACAAAAGCAATCAGAATATTATATACATATATGTAAAGAAAAAGTTTCTTTGGGTTTTATGTTTAGATCCTCAGCAACTGACTGTTCTGAGTCACTGGAGCCTCCCCTACCATTGTACTTTTATGTTTTTTTTCTGGTCCTTTATATTTTTGTTCCTATTGCTTTTATTACCCTTTCCATGTTTGCTCTTTTTGTCTGCTCTCCCTCTCTATGTAGTGCTGACTGCGGGGGAAGGAGGAAGGGGGGCTGCAGCTCCCGCTCACAGCTTCTGAGTTGCAGCTGCTTGCTCTCTTATGGGACCTGGAGGTGGGGGCTGTGTATATAACTACATATGATAGCTTTGCATGATTCTCCTGGGTTAGGAGGTGTATATTGTTTAGACTGGGAAGTACCCATTTCCAACTATCCTTCTATTCTTAAAAACTTTAGGTGGTTGTGTCAATTGACAACGTAACCTTATATTGTTACCACAATTGGTAATCAGAGAACAAGAGCGGCTGTACTGAGCTGGAGAGCTCCGACAATTCCGACAGGTGTTCCAGAGCTAAGTGCTTAAAACAATCGTGATACAATATCCCTAACCTGTTTCTTTCAGCTGTCACTTTGCTACTGTCTTCACTGAGTCAATGGGTTTCCTCTCGTCAGTGGGACAGGGCGTCTTACATCTTCCAGAAACCTAACTTCTTAACAGTGTAACAAATTTCTTATCTTAAACAGCCCAGCAATACAGCAAAATTCATGAGCAAGCAAAAGCGGTGGTTTGGGGCACTGTCAACCAAGCCGTCAAGTATATATTTCAATTTTATCCTTTCTATTCCCACCTTAGGAATAATTAATATAGCCTACTAAAGGCTTAATATGGCCTTCCAAAGGCTTAATAATTTAGCCTACCAAAGGCTAAACCCTCCCTACCTTAGAGAGTGGTTCTCAGTCTACCTAAGACTGTGCCCAACTCATTTACTTGGATGGTTTACAGAGGAAGATGAAAGTGGGAGAAAAGGAAGGTGGACTTAAATGGACACAATTCACTCTACTCACCACTCGTCGTTCTTCGATCTGTATCCCACTTTGACACCAGCTTGTTGGGACTTATTTTACTGCGTTGGCGGCTTGGACCGCAGGCCTCAGAAAGAGCTCTGGGAGCTAGTACTGGAAATGACATACACACACAAAAGTCTCAGTACAAGCTCATTTATTGCAGGATGCCAAAACTTATATACTTGACAGCAAGAAGGCATTTGAGAGGAAATTGCAGTTTCAGCAGAAACAGCTTGTTAGTCTAGCAAGGTCAAATCGTAAGATGTTCTTGGAAGATAGATAGCAGGAAACAGGTGGTAATATTGTATATGTCAGCTAATTTTCCAGTTCCTAAACACAAAGAGAGTTTTTATTAACCCTTCAGTATATACAATATTGTGTGGTGGGAGTGAGTATACATGTATATCTATAGTGAGTCTATATGTATTGTGGAGGCAGTGGATATATATCTATATCTTTAGATCTTTATATATATATATATATATATATATATATATATACATACAGTATATATGGGGCAACTAGACCATACTATTTTTACTGTGTAGAATAAAACTGTACAATTTATTCACTATTGGACAAACAGGACCCCTGATTACAATCTGTGTATTGAGACAATTAAAATAGTAAAAGTAATGTAATAATGTTTACAATATGTTTTCCTTATGAGAGGATAGCTAAGGTCAGGGCTCGTAAAACAACAACCTGTCTGGTTCTCTTATATTATCTATATATGACTCTAATATCAACTGGAAGTGGCAGCCCCTGTGTAAAATATCTTGTTCCTGACTTACCCTAAGACCTGACACATTATACAATGGGGGGTGGGTAGTTGTTGTTAGATGAGCCCAGACATTATGTATTACTCAGAACACCTAAATGGAATCATGTATATTCCCACTAAGATCATTTTATTACAAGGAGAGCTATAGTTGTGATCTTCTCACTTAATGTCTGGAGACCAAGATAGGTCATGTATTATTTGAATATTTTTTGTGTCTATTGATATAAAACAATTCAGATATCTGTCCTCACAAACATGGAAAAGTAAGATGCACTTTATACTGTGTCAGTAAGTCATGTTAATGTATATGTGTGACCTATACTAGTTTGATATAATGTATAATATTAATATTAATCTAGTTATTTTGTGATGAATGTTATCATATGATATATACTGGTGACCTATACTAGTTTGATATAAAATGTATACTATTTATCTGGTTATCTTGTGATGATCTGGTCTGGATTGTTATGACATAATGTATATGAGTGACCTATCCTATTTTGATATAAATGTATATAATATTTATCTGGTTATTTTGTGATGATCTGGTATGGATTATTATCATATAATGTATACTGGTGACCTATACTAGTTTGATATTAATGTATTATTATGTATCTGGTTATTTTATGATGATCTGATATGGATTGTTATCATATAATGTATTTGTGTGACCTATACTAGTTTGATATAATGTCTAATATTAATATTAATCTAGTTATTTTGTGATGATTGTTATCATATAATGTATACTGGTGACCTATACTAGTTTGATATAAAATGTATACTATTTATCTGGTTATCTTGTGAAGATCTGGTCTTGATTGTTATCATATAATGTATATGAGTGACCTATACTAGTTTCATATAAATGTATATAAGATTTATCTGGTTACTTTGTAATGATCTGGTATGGATTATTATCATATAATGTATACTGGTGACCTATACTAGTTTGGTATTAATTTGTCATTTTAATCTGGTTATTTTACAGTCTCAGTTGTTTATATGATAATATGAGATTTGTCAGTCCTGAAGCTCCCATATTATCTGACCCCTTATCTGTACTGACCATAAAGACATGTAACAAAACCTAGATTGTAACCATCTCATGTTTATTTGTACAGACCATAAAGACATGTAAGATATCCCAGTGTGTGACCATCTCATTTTTATTTGTACAGACCATAAAGACATGAAACAAATCCTAATATGTGACCATCTCATGTTTATTTGTACAGACCAGAAAGACATGTAACAAATCCTAGTATGTGACCATCCCCATCTCATGTTTATTTGTACATACCATAAAGACAAGTAACATATCCCAGTGTGTGACCATCTCATGTTTATTTGTACAAACAGTGACAAAGTGACAGCATCGGTTCTCTCAGAGTCTGATAAAGAAGAGACAAAACTGCATTGTCAGAACTTTTACTATGAATAAAATCCAATCTTATATGGTTATCACATAGCGAGCCCGCCGCAACTGCCGCCCCTTGCAAAGCGAGGGCTACAATTGCTGACAAAGAGTGCCAAAGGCGCTCCTTGATCTGATGGAGATGAGCGCTATAGGCGCTCATCCCTATAACCCACGGGACTACAGTTCAACAGAAATCTATGACCCGCGGGACTACAGTTCAACAGAAACCTTAATTATCAAGTTCACACTGCGAGACTCGTAGCATTTCTTTTTTTAAATCGAGTTTAAAAATTACGACCCGTAACACTTTGCAAAGAAAAGTGGGAGGAAAGCGGGACTTAGAAAAAATATATATACGACCCGCGAGACATTCAGAAAAAAAAAAATACAAGGTCGAAACAAATACTAAGTTAACGGCCGAACCGCGCATATCGAAAAACACAAAAAACACACAAAAAAATTGAAAAACATCACACACAGCACGGGGGGGGGGGGGGGGCAGCCAGGACTTCTGTCAGTAAGGTTGCATTGCAAATTTATGTCGCATTTCACCAGTTTTGCAATTTAAATATCAGCTATGTAACAAAAATTGTAGGCCAAAAAAACGAAAACAAGGCCAAGCACGTTAAATTAAAACACGTATTCTGAACACTTACCAAAACTCAATAACACTTCATGCGGCACGTAACACACATCCTGCGGCACGTAGCACATACAAAATCGAGGACATTTTCTATGCAACCAGTAACTACGTTACGCCAAATGGCGGCTAAAACACAAATTGATGGCTGGAAAGCAATTAGCGCATGCGCCTTGAGTTCTAACGGTTTCTACTTCAGCTCACACTCTATAAATACTGCACACTTTCTCCTCAGGTGATGAACAGTGTGACTGAACATTTCACTGGTGGCGTTACTTCTGAGGCAACTTCATTTTAACTTTAGAAGTTTAAAATCTACAAATAGATAGATAGATACATAGATAGATACAGACATTTAAACATATAGGAATGGCTGCAAATTCCCCAACAAAGAAAGCAAAGAAAGCTTAGAGAGCAGCAGCAGCTTTTTGGTCAAGAAGAGCTCCAATTACCCACAGACAAAATTTGAAAAGCAAAAAAGGAAGATACAAGAGTGGGGAGGTACGAGACAGCCCAGAGAGAAGTTTTAAAACCAGTGCCTGAACTAGGTCAGACATAAGTTATCATCAACCTTAGCCCACTTGGGTTGTGGAACTTTACACGCACTGGATAGTAAGAGGTGAAGAAATGACCCTAGGACCCAGGTGCTATCTTAGGACATAAGCTGCCCTTTAAGGGCCTCTAAGGAGGAGGCACTCAGTTGGGAAAAATGAACACAATCAGAAGCAGTGGTAGACACACTACAACTGGGCCGCTGTTTAGGCCTTTAGGTGGAAGGCACAGAGAAATAATACATATAGAAACTGGAAGGGACTAACTAGCCCCTCTCTCCACATGACTTTGAACTAACAGTCACTTGAACACGGCGCTACCTATCAGAGAACCCCATCACGAAGGTGGGCGCCCACCCCACTGTTATTTAAGGGATTCATAGATGGAATCCAGGAGATAGAGCAACGGGGGGAGCAACAGGCAGAGAGAATTGAAGCATAGACAATGCATGCCTAAACAAAGATGAAACTATAAATTGCCCCAACTCGAGCACAGCACCATCCACAACAATTTTCCTCAAGCTCTTCCCAGGGCGGGACTCCGCGTACTTTTTTAGTGCCAAGGCAACCAACACTGGGGAGTTACCCTTCTGCCAGTGCAGTCGCGCCAGACAAAAGAACCAGAGAGGAAACAGGGCCAAAGATGAAGAAGGCTAAGAGAAGCACATCCTCCAAAGGCATCCCTGAGCATTTCCAGGCAGCGTCCATTCCGGCAACCAAAGCAGGGGAAAGCTCCCCAGAAAGATCTGAGACGTCTGAGAATGAGGGGGAAAGGCCTAACACCATCACTGATGTTGACTTCTCAGTCTCTGCAATGGCTAAATTTGAATTACTGTTGAAAACCCAACTTGCGTTGGCACTAAAGGAGATGAGAGAAGAGATCTGAGTAATAGGACAGAGAACACACGAGCTAGAAAAAAGAACAGAGATGATTATTTCTACGCAAGAGGACGATAAACTTGATATCAGCGCCAACTCATCCCGCATAGAGGCCCTTGAAAATAAATTAGAAGACCTGGAAAATAGGTCCAGAAGGCATAACGTACGGTTGAGAGGTGTAACTAAAAATGTGGAAGATCTCGTGTCCTATCTTAAAGCGGTGTTCTCCACCATCTTACCGAATCAAACAGAGGAGGTGTGCTCATCGAAAGAGCCCACAGGGCGCTTGGAGGTCCAATCAATCATGAGAAACCTAAAGACATAGTAGTTCAGTTTGTGAGACAGAGCTCCAGAGATCTGTTAATGGCAGCAGCCAGGAAAATGCCTAAAATAGTTGGCCCGGACGGAACACAATTACAACTGTTTGTAGACTCAGCTCCATCCACTTTAGCGAAAAGGAGAGAAATGAGACCGGCTCTAGAAATTCTGATAAAAAACAGAATTCAGTATCGCTGGGGATTTCCCTTTAGCTTACAATTTCACTGGAAAGAGCAAATACATGTGGCTCATTCACTGGGTGCCCTTCAAAAAAAGCTTATACACCTACAACTGCTCCCAGAGGGCACAAATCTAATGGGCCAGATGCCTAAGCTGAGGGAAAGGCCAGCCAGAGAATGGATGGACGTTTCTGCCAAGAAAAGCAAAGGAATGACAGTAACAAGGGTCACAGGTACCGGAGCGCTGGAGCAGAGGGAACCGAACAAGTGAACTCTCCAGTAGCGGTTTGATTTTCCTAATGATAATGTCTTAGGTCAGAGACAATCATGCTAATCTTTATTAAAGGACTTTAATGTAAAGCGCAGTGATTATTATTATAATGCTTAGGTAGGAGTTGCGGTGATGTCCCCAAAATAACCCTGAAATTTGATAAGGTATGTTTATAGGAGAATACTAGCAATGCTTGTTGTCCCTCCCAGTGTAGTGGGGGTTAGTACTTCAGATCAGTACTTTTTGACTCGTTCAGCCTTAGGAACGGTTTAGACTACTAAGGAGAATTTCCTCATTCTAGGGAAGTACCGTATTTTTCGCCCTATAAGACGCACCGGCAGATAAGACGCACCTAGTTTTTAGAGGAGGAAAACAAAAAAAAAAAATCTGAATCAAACACAAATACACTTTACACACAGATACACCCCTACATTACACACAAATTATATATATATATATATATATATATATATATATATATATATATATATATATATATATATATCTATATGCACATACATACATATACATACACACATAAATATACATATATATATATATATATATATATATATATAGATACACATACATACATATACACATAAATATACATACACATACATATACATACATACATGCACACATACACACACATACATACACACACACACATACATGCACATACATGCACATACATGCACACATACACATACTGCAGCATTTGGGAGCCCTTGACCCTCCTGATCCTCACCTTTCTTCTGATCTCTGCCATCTTGATCTCACCCCAGCGCTTCCTACCAGCACTCCTCGAGTACTACAGCGTTGCGTGTGTGACGTCACTAGGACGCACCGGCCGACGCGATGCTGGTAGGAAGCGCTGGGGTGAGATCAAGAGGACAGAGGCAGTTTGAAAAGGTATATTCGCCGTATAAGACGCACCAACTTTCCTCCCCCAGTTTTGGGGAAGAAAAAGTGCGTCTTATACGGCGAAAAATACGGTATATTGGGATTTTTAGAGGCTACTCCCTAGGCACAATAGGTGCAAGATGAAAGGTCGCATGAGGAAGAGGAAGGGGGGGGGGGGAAGAACCAAGGGTCCGAAAAGTTTTATTTTTATATGTTTGGTCACCATTTTTCTCTTTTTGTACTATACACAATCAGATGGGTGGATTGTAGACTGCAGGGCCCTGTCGCCGGCTCTCCTATACCTCGGCTGCTAACTCCGAATCCTCTATCTCTAAGGGGGGTAAGTCTCTGCAGACATTAGCTACACACGACACGATAGACTATGGGTGAAGCAGAATACGTTTTCATTACACATAACGTTAAAGGATTTAATACCCCCACCAAGAGAAGCAGGGTGTTCCAATCTTACAGAGCACTTAACCCAGCAGTAATCTTTATCCAGGAAACCCACTTTAAACATCAACAAATCCTGTCATTTATGAAGAAGAAATTTCCTACGTTCCACACAACTAGTAGCAGCGCCAAAAGGGAAGGGGTGGCAATCCTACTCCACAAAAACTTTCCATTCACTCTGGACAAAAAGATTGCAGATAAACAGGGATGCTATCTTTTTTTAATGGGAAGGGTACTAGACATCCCGGTCACTCTAGCAGTAGTATACGCTCCTACCAACTCTCCCCATAAGCATCTCATCAGGGCATTGAAACATTTGACAACAGCAAAGCAAGGCAGGATCATCCTGGGGGGGGGGGGGGGGATCTTAACTTGGCACTAGATGTCAAAAACGACAGAACAGGGAAAGACTTGGGAGACAAGTTAGCTAAAAAACTGAAACAAATTAACAGACTGTTAAGAGAGCTTGAGCTGGTGGATCTCTGGAGGGAAAGACATTTAGGACACAAAGAATTCACTTTCTATTCCTACCCCCATAAAACATACTCCAGAATCGACTATTTGCTAACCGACTCTACCTTTATACACGACTCTCAAAACGTAGACATAATACTGTGCGCCTGGTCGGATCATAGCCTGGTCAAGGCGTCCATAAATCTAGGATCCATGACTGAACCCCTTTATCAATGGAGACTGAATGAAAGAATACTGATGATTCCGATATAGCCCAGGAACTGGAATTCTTTTTTGAGAAAAATGAGACACCTGGGATGGGGACCGGCTGGGTCTGGGCAGCTCACAAGGCTTACATTCGGGGCATTTGCATGAAAGAGGCGTCTAAGTTCAGACGAGAACAGAGAGCCCAGGGAAAAAAACTCACGAAGGAATTAGGAAGATTAGAAAAAATAAATCAACAAAACCCTAAAACGCAGAGTAGGTGAGAGTGGAACTAGACAAGATCTACTCGGAAGTGGCGGAGAAAATTCTTAGGAGAACCCAACACAAATTCTTCCTCCAAGCGAACAAACCTGATAGGATGTTAGCGAGAAAATTAAGATCTAAACAAGTACTCTCTAAAATTTATTGCATAAAAATTGGCGAGAATGTCAAAACAGCAGACCCTTCTAAAATACAAGAACCTTTCTACAATTTTTACCAAAAACTCTATACAGCGTCAAGCAAGGAAACAGCATACAGTATCAGAGCTTGGCTGAATAGATTGACCTGCCCCGCTTGGAGGAATTAGAGGTGGAATCACTTAACGCTAAGATCACACAGGAGGAGGTAGGAAAGGGAATCCAAGCATTGAAAATTTGAAAGGCCCCGGGCATAGACGGGTTCACGAACATGTACTATAAAACCTTTACAGATATATTAACACCCAGACTAACCAAACTATACAATCATATCCTTGAGGGTCAGGCGATCCCTCCCGAAATGAATTTAGTGGAAATTACCCTATTCCCTAAAGAAGGGAAGGACAGCTCAGAAATTAAAAACTATAGACCCATCTCCCTTCTAAACGGGGATATTAAACTATTGGCAAAAATAATAGCGGATAGAATTTCAAATTTTCTTCCAAGGATTATACATAAGGACCAGGTGGGGTTTATCCCCCACAGGCAAGCCAGAGACAATATTAGGAAGGTTGTGAACCTAATACATCACGCTAATAGTACCAAAACCCCGGCCTGCCTGCTAGCATTAGACATCGAAAAGGCCTTTGACTCCTTGGAGTGGCCCTACCTTAAGGAGGTCCTAAAGAAGTTCAGATTTAAGGGGGGTTTCTTAAACTTAATAAATACATACTACAAAAACCCAGAAGCACAACTTAAACTCCCAGGCAAATATAACCAGACCATTAAAATAGAGAGGGGAACTAGACAGGGGTGTCCTCTTTCCCCCCTGCTGTTCGCCATCGCGATAGAGCCTCTCGCTCAGGCAATCAGGACGAATGCGGGAATTAAGGGGCTTAAAGTGGGACAGCAATATTTTAAAATCAACTTATTTGCAGACGATATGTTATGCACAATAACAGAGCCTAACAAATCGATACCATTATTAATGGACACCTTAAAAGAATTTGGCCAGAGATCGGGCTTACTTATAAATGTCGAGAAACAGAAGCACTAGCATTAAATTTAGAAGCTAAAACAAGGGAATCAATAACTGAAAGGTTCAAATTGCAATGGGCCAAGGCCTACATCCAATTTCTTGGGATAAAACTCACGTTGTCCACAGATAGCTTGTATAGGGCTAACTACCCTCCGATCTATAAAAAACTAAGTGAGGATATGCTGAAGTGGACTAGATATCCTATTTCCTGGTTGGGTAGAATTAATGCCTTTAAAATGTTGGTTCTTCCGAAGCTCCTGTACCTGTTCAGGACTCTGCCGGTCCCCATCATTCAGTTTGAACTGAAAGGATTCCAGAGGAAGGTGTCCCAATTCATCTGGAAGGGTAAACCCCCCAGAATCAAAAAGGAAATAATGTGTAAACACAAAGATAAGGGTGGACTGTCATGCCCAGACCTAAAGAAATATTATAGAGCAGCGCAGTTATCTTTCATCCCTATAAGCCATTCAGGGATACACCACCCTTTATGGAAAACAATGGAGGATCAAATACTACACCCCTACACTTGGGATACTCTGGTTTGGCTAGACAAAGTACCAGATACAGTAGGAGAGATTAGACATCCGGTTATTACCAACACTTTGCTAGGCTGGAAATGGGCATTAAATCATACAACCCTCTTAAAGCATCCCTCTCCAATAAAGTCTGTCCTTTGCCACCCACTGTCGCCGCAGGGACTAGGTTCAGAAGCTAATTGGTGGTGGAAATCTAGGAAACTAGATAGACTGGGAGCCTGGATAGGTACAGAGACCCCCATAACATTTGAATTTTTAAGAGACCATCACAATATCCCCATCAGCCAACACTTCAACTTTTGTAGAATCAAACACCTGGTTAACAAGATATCTAGAACATTGGGGACTCCCAAGAAATCATGGCTATCCGCAATATGCCAGAGGGCCCCTTTAACAAAGGGAATTATTGGGGGAATCTATGATATATATAATGAACCACCAGAGGGAACAAAGGACAGATTTATGGAGGAGTGGGAGAAGGATCTAGGTGAACAATGGGATAAGGAGAAATGGGAGAAAGCGTGGAAAAATATATACAAAGGCTCCCTAAACCAAACACTCCTAGATACAGCCATAAAAGTTTTACATAGAACATTCTTGACCCTGAAAAGGTTGACAAAATGGAGCAAAACGGGGGGTAGAACTTGTACTAGAGGGTGCCAAACCCTAGGAACTTTTAAACATATGTGGTGGGACTGCCCCAAAGTAACACGGATATGGAAAAAAGTGACAGATCTGGCCTCTGAAACATTGGAAACCCGAGTAGGGGGCACAATGGAAGCCTGCTTATTAGGAATCCCAGACTTGGGGTTATCCCCTTCTCAAAACAAGCTTCTCCAATATATGTACTTAGCCACCAAATCACACATTGCAAAGCAATGGAAATCAGATACACTGGAACTACAGGCAATAAGGAACAAAATAAATTACATAGCGGTGAACGAACACATGACACATATATTAACAGATGCTATCCAGAAATACAGGGACATATGGGATCCATGGCTAGTTAATAGGGGTTCGAACAGGGGGAACATTAATAGAGAGGAACAAGTAGGAAACAATTAAATTAATAAAGGGTTGGGAAAACTAAAGTTAAAAAACAAAACAAAAAAAAAGAGAAAGTAAAAAGAGGTGGAGGAGGAGGGGAAGGCGATGAGGGGGTTGGGGGACCGGCGAGGAGCTTTGGTGCAGTGAGGAGGTAAGGTAATAAGCCAACATAAAGAATGATATTTTGTCTTTTCCACCATTCAGGACAATCCAAAGGACCAGACTTTGTTAAGTTCTATGTTTAAAGTGATAAGGTTAACTAAAAAGGGGATGAAAAAGGGCAAGGAATAATAACGATAAAGCTTAGACCTCCATTAGGTTAAGGTCTTTATAATAGGAGTTCCCTGAGAAGTTCATTAAAGAAAATCCTAGCCCCAGTAGAGAGTATTTGTCTCTAAGGAGAAAAAGAGGGCAACATTCCCCTAACCTCTGGCAATATTAAGCTACGTTATTTGTTTAGTTAATTTTAGCAAGGTGCTCTAGCTCCACGGGATAGAGTTAGAATGTGACAAGGAGGTAAGGGGGAGGAGAGGTCACAGGTGAAAAAGCCTACACAGCCCGGGTAATGACTTACCAAATGAATTATAGGCCTTACTAACCTAGCCTGCGAGCTAAGGACTACTGTGATAGTTACCGAATAGTCTTTAAAGAGAAAAATATTAATGTGTAATGTTTAGAAAACAGAAAGGGGCTAAGGTGGTCTCTTAATTTGTTAAGTTAAAATTTCCACCTATACAAGTTGTGAAATAGAATGATATCGCCTGATCTGCGAATCATGGCATACTGATATAATGTGGAATCTTTTTTCAAAAGTGACCAATAAAAAAAAGGATTGAAAAAAAAAAAAAGAATGGCTGCAAGACACTAAATAGAGAATTGTGTTCAAACAAAACACAAGAGGTCAAAGAAATGTCAATACACACTTTACCACTTTCACTGCCAACAGTTTTCAAAATGCACTACATTGCAGTGTGTGGCTTGCCATTTTGGCACACAAAGGGTTAAAGACTTGACTACAAAAAGCATAGTAGCAATAAAAAAAAAAAAAAAAATGGGGATGACAGAGAACCATTAGTTGTTCTCCCAGAATGCACATGGATTTGGCTATTGGTACGTCA
>JAPZIH010000200.1:0-35530 GCA_027410445.1 Discoglossus pictus | reverse complement strand
CAGACTCACTAAAGCTTCTCAGGGTGCTTAAGACTGCAATAGATGTTTCTTATGGTGAAAATTGCAGACTATATTCATTTGCTGTTACACAGACAGAAATCCCTGGCATTCCCCCATTTAATGCACTACCAGGATCTCAATGGCATATATCCTTATTATCGGTGCCATGGAGGTCCTTATAAGACCTCCTTGGAATATATCTTAGATTTATATGCCATGGAGGGCCTTCCAGGACCTTTCTGGCATATTGATTTATGTTATATGCAATGGAAGTCTTGTAAAGACCTCCATATCACTGGGGCTCAGTGTTAGTTGCAGGACATCCTTGACAAGGATACTATATAGATGCTATAGGGGTCCTCTGTGGCATATGGTTAATATTGTGTGACTTGGGGGTCTGTTAGGGGGTTACATTTTAGGTGCAATGGAGGTCTGTTAAGGTCAGAGTTTATACTGTCAAACTTAAAATGATCTCATCAGCTATATATTTTGTGGGCACTGTTTCAATCTTAAATGTATCTCATTAAATTGATGTTATATGCAATGGAGGTCCTGTAAAGAGCTCCATGGCTTACAAAACTATCTATCTCTGTTGCACCTAAAACTCTGTCATGCAGTGCCATGGAGGTCCTTGACTAGGACCTCTTTGACTTGGTTAATATTTAGATGCCACAGGGGTCCTCAGTGGCATACGGTTACTATTGTGCCATGGGGGTCTGTTAGGGGATTAAGTTTTAGGTGCAATGGAGGTAATAAGGACAGATTTAACAGTTAGGTGCCATGGGCATCATGATAGACTTTTATGGTTTGAGTTTTAATTAGGGTTTGGGGATTAGCTGGGGAGGGTATAGATAGTTTTGCAAGTTATATACTAAATTGCTCCATAAATGACTGAATGAAAGATTGGAATGGGGCCCAAACTACTCTATGTGATGCATTGTGACCAGTTGGCAAAATGACACCCCTTATTGTTATTTTTGTTTATAATTGCTTATAGTAATATAAAGTAACTTGAAACTAAAGTCCAAACTGTAATACGTGAGAAAATATAACACACCCATGAAATGGAGAGGAAAAACTATGGCAATTCTGGACAAGTTATTACAAAGTAACAATATAAACTGACAAAACAACAAACTATGTCATTGAGGTATATATGTCAGAGTTAGCTGTGTTTGTATTAGAGAGACAGCTGTCTAGTGTTTATTAGATATATGACTCTAATGTTCCTCTCTCTCAGTGATCCTCAGTGTGTGGATGGATCTGACCAGTGGGATTGATATTCAGCTGATCCCTCAGCATCCAAAAGTTGGACAGACGGTCACCCTGAGTGTTAATGGAGTTACTGAATCTCTACGCACTGTCACATGGTATAAAGGTGGAACTAGAGCTCTCAGCACTATAATCTTCAACTATATCATTACTAATACCCCTATACAGACTAATGGACAACAATACTTCTCTCGGGCCAAGGCACTCACCAACGGGTCATTACAGATCTCAGAGCTCAGTAAAGGAGATGAAGGGAATTACACAGTGCAGACAGAGACTGCACAACAAGCCACGGTGTACCTACCTGTGTATGGTGAGTACATAGATGTGACAGACACTGGCTGCATGTGTGAGAGGGAGAAAGAGAGAGACTCTGGCTGCTCACTCGCAAGACATTGAAAATAGACACTGGCTGCATGCAAGATAGAGAGAAAGAGAGAGACAATTGCTGTCCATGAGAGAGAGAGAGAGAGAGAGAGACACTGGCTGCACATGTAAGCATGAGATAGAGACAGACACTAGCTGTGCATGAAATAAAGTCACTGAATGTGCAAGAGCAAGAGAGATAGGCACACTGGCTGCAGCCATATGCAAGAGAGAGACAACCACAGTGCACATGCTCACAAGAGAGTGAGAGTCACTGGCTGATGTTGAGAAAGATTGCTATTGTTATATTGTTTACAAATTTCTGGTCCCCTAGCTTGAACAAACCTAAATGAAATAAGATGTTTGAACAATCCCTGCCCCTCTCCCACCCTCCCCTGGTTATTCTCAATTTATTGAGTCACACTAATTACCTGCACCTGATCAATCAGCTAAATCTTCTTACCTTATATTGTAAGTTTGTGAGTTTTCAATATTGCAAGGTGCTTAGAGAAAGCTTTTTGGACACCGGATTCTATGCTTAAAGACAGGGCCCTCCATCCTTTACAATGTGTTAATATTGCTAATGTTTTTGCCTCGATTGTAACCCATGTATATTGATACGGCTTAAATTGGCGCGTCACAAATAAATGATAATAATAAAACAATAATAATACTATTCCCAATTATTCCTCCAAGATTAAACACTATGTCACACCCAAACTTCATTTTTTCTTTTAACCTTTTGTCTGTTTCTCAGAATCTCCTCCTCAATTTCCACACATTATGTCTCCAACAATATAATCATCACCTTCACTGCTCTCCTCACCTCTTCTTTGCTCAAACAAGTTCCTCTCCTTCCTTCAGTCACTTAGATTTCCGTCTTCTAGAGCTCATAAGCAGAATCACTGCTGTAAGTCCCACTCCCATCTTTTCTCACTCTCACTCCTTCTTCTGCTACCTACTGGAGATATATCTCCTAACCCAGGTTCCTCATTCATTTGCCCCTTTTTTCAGTCACGCACACCCCCTGGGAAGCAAACATTCAAATACCCATAACTTTAATACTCATCACTTGTGGCTAACCTCCCACTTTGTTGTTCTCATTCGCCCTCTGGAATGCCAGGTCTATTTGCAATAAACTCAAGTGACCTGTTTATTTCCAACTGTCTTAATCTAATGGCTGAATGACTGAATCGTTGATCGCTCCATCCAATACTGCCTCCCCTGTAGCACTCTCACATGGTGATGTTCACTTCAGTCATACCCCTAGGCCTTGGAATAAACAAGTTGGAGGTGTAGGCATATTACTTTCTTTTTCACTTTTGACTGCTTTATCCATTTCCCTTTCATCAATTTCTCCTATTGAAGTCCACACTATCCACTTTTTCTCATCCATCTCTCAGTGGGTTGCTGTGATCACCCGCCAGGACCACCCTCTCAATTTCTGGATAACTTTGCAGCCTTTATCCCTCACTTTCCTCCATCATATCTTCACTCATTCTTTGTGATTTTAACATTGCCATTGACATTCTTTCCTCCCCTACAGCAGCAGAATGACTTGCACACCTCTTCCATTGGACTCTCACAATGGACAGAGTTCCCAACTCACCACAATGTACACTCCTGTGACCACATTTTTATCAATCAATCCACTATTTCCAATCTCAACATCTCCCCACTCCCTCTTTCTGACCACCATCTCCTAACACACAGCTTTATCTCACCACCCACTCTCTGCCCTTCTTCATCCTAAGCCCCCAGAACCCACAGAAATCTGCTAGCACTTGACCCACAACATCTTTCTGATGTTCTACAATCCCTTCTCAGTCCTCTCACAACCCACACTTGCCTGATATTGCCAAAAAACAATACTACCTGACTAACTTCCACCTTTGACATTCTTGTCCCCATAACCACAGGCAAATGCACTTGCACCCATCTACAACCATGGCACACTCACTGCACAAACATCCAGAGGTGCTCTCGTACTGCTGAACAACAATGGAGGAAGTCTTGCACTCCAGCAGACCCCACTACAAGTTTATTCCACGCTCCTATTACTCTTGCCTCAATTTTTCCGAACATCGCTACTTCTCATCATTAATACTGAATTTGGCCTCTAACCTAAATGTTTGTTCATGACATTCAACACTCTCCTCTGTCCTCCACCACCTCATGCCCCTTCCTGTCTCTCGGCTGAAGACTTTGTTAGCCACTTTAAAAATAAAAGTGAAACTATGGGTTGCATACTCTCCTCTCAGTGTGGCCCTATCTCATCCTCTCCTCGACAAAATTATCGCACCCTACATTCATCTTTCTCCATTCCATATGCATTATGAACTCCTTGAGGATGAAGACTATTGTCTTCTTTTAACCTCTCATCTTACAATTTATCAACATGATCCTATTTCATTACATCTGATCCTTCCCATCTCTACCACACTTATCCCAGCTCTCACGCATCTGTTCAAAGTTTCCCTAAACACTAGCAAGTTTCCATCATCTCTAAAACATGCCATAATTACGCCCATTTTTAACAAACCTTAATTTGATCCAGTTTCTGCATCTAACTATCATCCTGATTCACTTCTTCCTCTGGTTTCTAAACTACTTGAGTGTATTGTTTATAATCACCTTACCCAATTTATTGTCTTCAACTCCCTTCTTGACTTTTTTTAAAACTAGACTCCAGTCCCATCACTCCACAGAGACAGCTCTTACAACAGTCACTAATGACCTGCTCAATGCCAAGTCAAAGGGTCACGTCTCTATTTTACTTCTCCTGGATCTCTCTGCTGCCTTTGACACTCTATTTTTATTTACATTTTCTGTTCTCTTGACGTCCATGACACAACACTTGCATGGTTCATATCATTTCTAGAAAAAACTTACATTTAGTGCCCCCTTTCTCTGGCTCCTCTTCTACATCCCACCCTACGCCCAGACTCAGTCCAAGGCTTCCTCATTTTCTCTAGCTATACATGCTCCCTTGGTACCATAGTTACATCTTTTGGATTTCAGTATCATGTATATGTAGATGACACTCAAATCTAACCATCAGAACTAGAACTATCTGCCACTCTTCTTGCTCAAGTTGCCAGCTGCCTCTCTAGCATATCCTCCTGGATGTCCACCCATCGACTCAAACACAACATGTCTAAGACTGAGCTCCTAATCTTCCCTCCCTCTACGACAGCTCCCATTCCTCGCACAGGCCCATTGTCTTCAGGTTTTACTCGATCCTGCTCTCTCTTTCATTCCTCATATACAATCAATCCCTGAATCTTGTAATTTTCACCTAAAATCATCTTCAAAATATGTCACTATCTTACATCAGACAGAACTAAAACTCTAACACATTCTCTCCTTATATCTCACCTTGACTACTGCAACTCACTCCATGCTGCCCTCCCCATCATCCATCTGTCTCCATTCCAATCAATAATGAACACCTCCACTAGACTAATCTACCATACTCAACACTAAGTGTCTGCAGTCCCTCTCTTTCAGTACCCCAACGGGCTTCCTATAGCTTCATGAACCAAATGTTTAAAGCCCTAAGCAATGATGAACCCTCTTATATATATATGTTCTTGTCTCAAGTTATTTTCCCAACTGTCCTCTTTGCTTGACTAATGACCTTCTTCTATCCACCTCATCTCAATCCAAACTTCAGGACTTTTCTTGTGATGACCCTATTCTTTGTAACACCTCTATATAGATCCCCATTGTAATAGGGTGTTCATTTTAGGGATACCATGGTGGTCCTTTAGGAACTACCATGGCAGTAAGGATTATCTTTTTAGAACCATAGGGGTCTTTTGAGGAGATCATGGAATGGTCTTATCTTTTAAATGATATTGAGGTCCTTTAAGGATATTTTAAATTGTTCAATGGTCTCTTAAGTATCACAATTAAGGAAAAGCATCTCCAATCCTATTGTGATACAAGGTACAATGTTTTAGCAGAGCAGAAAGACCCCAAACCAGGGACAGCTTGGTTTCTTGCTGATAGGTTGTTCCTATGGACCTTTCTGAAAATACAACCTTATTCCTTGAGAAGATTAGTCCAGGGAAAAGAGACAATGGCATAGGGTACCTTACCCCACATTAACGAATCAATAAATACCACTTATTAGCATAGAGTTTCACATAATAACATATTATACCAGCAATATAATTAAAAGTCTATATCAGGATATGTAACAAACTAGTAAACATACAACATGTGTCTTCTATCACAGATGACTCGTCTAGCATAGATGTCCCACCTGAAACAAATGCCCCATCTACCACAGATTTCCCGTGTTCTGCAGCTACAGCCGCCATTGTCTGTGGGACCATATTGGCAGTTTTACTGATAATCAGTTTCCTCTTGTACAAGAGATACATTCTGCCTGTGAGACGAGGACATAGAGGTGAGGTGACGATATGGAGGATCAGGAAAAATACATATAATAAAGAGTAGGTTTGGCTGGTTAAGGACGAAATGAATATGTACGAGAGAAACATACTTGGGGGTTTGCGATTATTTATATACTTGTATGTTTATGTATTACATTTATATGAAGATAATTGTGTAAAAAACGATCAGTTTGATTGTTAGATATAGTAGAAAAGAACCCCCCAACACCCCTTTCCATGGCTGTGCTCTCAGCAAGACCCCTTTCGCATGGCTCATACTCTAACCAAGATTCTTCCCATGGCTGATCCCCTCTCAAAGACCCCTTCCCATGGTTGCTCCCTTTCCAAAGACCTTTTCCATGGCTGCTCCCCTTCTTTCCTTGAGACCCCTTTCCACATTTTCTCCCCACCTCAACACCCCTTCTGATGTCTGCTCCTCTCCCCAAGACCCCTTTCGATGGCTGCTCCCCTCCCCAAGAACTTTACCAATTCCTTCTCCCCAAGACCCCTTCCTAAAGCTACCCTTCCCTCTCCGAAAGCTCATTCCCATAGCTTCTCACCTAACAATTACCCCTTCCCATGGCTGCTCCCCTCCCAAGGCCCATTCCTATAGCTGCTCTCCTCTTCATAACTCAATCCCATGGTTGCTCGGCTCTGTTAGGACCCCCTTGGCATATCTGCTCCTTTTTCCAGTATTCATTCCCATGGCTTCTCCTTTTCTTTTGAGAAATGTGAATAATTTATAAAATATGTATAAATACATTAATTTGATTATACCCATCCATCTTTAGTGTGTCAGCAGATATAATGATGAGATATAAGTACATTTGATATAAAACAGACAATGAATATAGATATTCCATCCTCTACATAGTATTTATTTTAATTTTGTTTATTGTCTAATTTTTGTGCTAAACTACTAGGACCCCCCACTGAGGGACAGACATCAGACGCCGTGTATGACAATGCCCTGGGTAATACAATGGTGAGTATTATAAAAGTATATATTACTTAAAAAGTGTATCTCTTCATATCTCTTCATAAAATAATATAAGGATCTTCTTCTCAATGAAGACTCTTGGGAAAAGTCCAGTTTATGTAGGTGTAAAATAATTGTGGTGTATACAGTGCCATTGTACAGTGATATTCAGTATCAGTCGTCACCTTTTATGAGGTATCTTCTGCTTTGGTCAAGTCTGATGCCATAATGATGCATTTGATACAATTTACTAATTAAACATTAGGAATCAGTGGTTGTCTTATCTTTACCCATTGAAGGGGCTTGTGTACTTCAATGAAGGATCTATACCAAGCATGGTCACCTAAGATGGGCAGGTCATAGCAGAGAATCAGAGAAAGAACTAGCGTCCCACTCTAGTTTTTTTGCCAATAAATTGCTTCGTATAAGCATGGACAGAGATGGCGTCCTGTGGTCCACATGGTCATGGAGAGTTGGACAATACTCGATGACTTAACACACACAATAGTGGTTTAATTATACAAACCAAAGCTAAGCAGTGAAGAAGGAACAGGTCGGTCGAGTAGTCACTGAGATGTCTCTAAGAAAATGATGAAGAAGTTAGGTATATAAATAATATAAATAACAGACTAAGGGGCATGGGGTGACATAGATAAGATTAAAAGTTATATATATAGAATATATACATAAATATATACAAAGAAAACATCTCAATAAAGACCTATACACTAAACAAAGGAAAAGTGAGTTGGTAGGTTCTTCTGCTATTATAATAAAACTATATCTACTATAATAGTTATCAATCATAATTTATTTGCCCTGAATCTAATTTAATGTGATTAAATAGCATAAACTTAAAGTTTGATTTATAAATACATTTGTATGTCAGTTTAATTCTATATCTGTAGTCCATACTTGTTTAATGACCGGTAATTTCCTTCCTTTCCCCCCTCATTCAGGGTAATGCTGTAACAGATGAATCCTCCTATATGGTGAGTTCACCATCTACATGTAAGCAGATAACCGAACCAATAACATATAGCATGCGACATGGTCACCTAAATATTATTATTATTAAACTTTATTTGTATTGCACCAACATATTCCGTAGCGCTCTACATGGGGATAAGAACAGGGAAGAATACAATGTTAACAAACAGCAGTAGATGAAGGACCTTGTTTTGAGCTTAAAATCTTTGTAGAAAGTGCTTTGTTCCAAAGCACCCTACAAGACTGGAAACTTGCTACTTACAATCTAAAGGGAATGGAAAAAGCAGAAACCTGGGGAAGGAATAGCAAGGATGAGGTGGAAAATTAATGTTTACTTAGGAAGGAAGGTATGTGACATTGTGAGGCGAATGGCTCTACTGTGTAATTTGTTATGTTTCCCTAGTATTCAGAAAATGTAATCTGCTAGTGGAAATGTCAGGTCAGACCATGGGTTATGAGATATATTTCCAAAGGTTAGAAGGAGAGAGAGAGAAGGGAGATGGGAATGGGACTTACAGAAGTGTTTCTGCTTATGAGCTTTAGAAGAGGGAGGAAATAGTGAGTGGAGGTACGATAGCTCATGGGAGCATAAAAGAGAGAGCAGAGCATGGGAGGTGAGATGGTTATTTTGGAGACATGATGTGTAAATGTTGAGAGCAAGAGTCTGGGGAAAAGGCAGGAGGTTAAGAGGAAGGTTATGGCAGGAGGAAACGTTATGTAAGGGTTTAATTAGGAATAGTTAGTAGGTGTCTAATTGATCAGCTGAAAGAGATTTGTGTGACCAATAAATTAATAGCAAATAGGGGCGGGTGGGTGAGGGGCAGGGAGGAAGGGGATTGTTTTGCAGTTCAGGTAGATCAGAGCAGGCCGGGGAAGGAGTGAGGTCTGCTTATAGAGAGAAGCAATTTAATAAACAGATTATTTAAAGAGAAACAGGATGTTATTAGAGTATGGGAGGGGTATATGGTAGATTTGAACAAAGAGAGGAAGGGGAGAGTTTACAGAGAACACTATAGAATGAAATTGGCTTAAAAAGTAACAATGTCCCCTTCAAGTGTCTTCAATATACCTTAGAAATGGAGTTTGTTTTGCAGTTCAGGTAGATCAGAGCAGGGCAGGAAAGGAGTTTGGTCTTAGAATATATTAAGATATCCCTGACCACTGACCACCATACTTGTTAAGAACTGAAATAGTTACCTAGAGGAACATAGAAGTGTGTTAAAGGGACAGTCACTTACCCAGCTATGTTTATCTCCTATAGGGTCTTAAGTTCCAATCCCAGGACACCTACAGTGACCTGCACCGGTGACCCAAATCAATGCCGGCACTTACCATACTGGACACTTTCCATCTAAACTCATTTTGGTTCTGAAGGATATATTACATTTTGTTACAGATACATTTCCATATTAGAAGCTTTTGTTGCGTCCATTTTGTGCAATAATATAATAATAATATATCTCAATGTCTTCATTAGGATCTCTTTTGTGTATTTAAGTTTATCCAAATCTTTTCTTGCTTGTTGCTGATATTTGTATTGTATAACATAATAAAGTGATATACCATATGATACTTATATGTCTCTCTGTATGGGATTGTGTAAATGTCGCCACCCCATTCTTATTGGCTTCAAGAATCACTCCATTTGGTGTTAGATATAATAAAAAGCCTGACTGTGCTTAAAGCACCCATGAATCAGTAAGACCTGCCATACTTTATGTTGCCGTTCTTGTTCAGTCATTCAGTTGTGACTGACTCTACCTGGATCACAGCATGCCAGGCACAATCGCTTTGTCGTACTTATCCATAATGTTTTCTTGGCAGAGATACTGCAGTGGGTTGCAAGTTCCTTCTCCAACAAACCAATATTTCTCAGATCTCTGTGCCCATGTTGGGGGACCCTTTCACCCCGATAAGGTAGCGATACAGAAGTGGATTTTACTTTATAGTCATAAATATAAAGTAGGAACTTTGTTGTTGTTTAGTCACTCTTTTGTTTCCTACTCTTCATCACCGTAAGGACCACAGAAAGCAGGCACATCTGTCAGCCACTGAGCGTCTGAACACCCTCAAACTCATGTTCATTGCTTCAATGATTTCATCAAGCCATCCCTGTCTCTGTCATTCCCTTCTTCTTGTGCCTTCCATCTTTTCCAGCACCAGTCTTGTCTAGTGAATCCTGTCTTCTCATGATATTGCCAAAATATCTGAGCTTTAGCATCACCATCAAACTTTTTTAGTGAACAGTTGGGCGTCATTCCCTGTAGTATTGATTGACTGGATCATCTTGCAGTTCAAGGGACTCTAAGGAGTTTCTCCAACACCACAATTCAAAGATGTCAACTTTACGTCGCTCAACCTTTGTTATGGTCCAGCTCTTAACTATGCAGACCTTTGTTGATTGTGATATATTTTTACAATTTAATAACTTATCCAGACTTGCCATAGCTTTCCTTCTCAGAAGCAAACATATTTCATTTCCATGTCACCATCTGAAGAGATCTTAGGAACACAAAATCTGTCACTATCTCCACTTCTTCCCCATCTATTTTCCAGGTGGTTTGCCATGATCTTCATCTTTCTAAAGATGAGGCCCTTTAGCTCCTCCTCACTTTCAACCATCAGAATATTATCAGCCTTGTATCTGAGGTTGTTGATATTTCTCCCAGCAGTTATAATTCTGGCTTTGGATTCTTCAAGTAAAGCCTTCGCATGATGTATTCAACATATAAGATGAAGAAATAAGGAGACAATATACAACCTTATACTAGGATAGCACTATGACCCCAATTCAATTGCAAGCCCGCATCTCGCGGGAAACAAGACCTATGTCTTTGGGCGTGCTGCATTTCCGGTGCTACTCAATTAAAGGAGCCCGCAAGTTACGAGTGGAAAGCAGACTCCGTAAACCATGCACTCGTTCGTAGCAGTTCAGGGCGGGAATAGAATCAATTAAGCAAGACCGTAACCTCCCATTTCAAAACAGCCAATAGGAAATTAGACCGCCATCATTCCGTCAGTAAAACATGGAGGTTACATGTCAATCATTTGGGTTCAGGGGGATCAGACTTGCAAACACTCAAAATAAAGAATTATGAAAATGAATGCCAATACTGTTCTAGTCCATGTGGGTGGCCTGATATGTATTAACCCATTGATACCCAAGATCGATTTAACCCCAAAATGAAGCATAAAAATACATCTTATTTACTGCCGATTTCCGAGCTTGAGACTATTGCGCAATTAATTCTAATATCTATCATCGCTATCCATGTTATTTACAGTGCAGGATTGATTTTATATTTGCATTTACAGTGCTACACATAGGTGTTTAACCTCCTTGTGGGTCCTCACTTATACTCTATTTTCTATTTCGATCTTAAAGGGATCTCACCTGTGTGGAGCTGGTTCCTAACTCCAGATATTGATTTTGTGGGCACTGTTTCGATCTTAAATGGATCTCACCAGTGTAGGGCTGGTCCTTAACTCAAGATACACATTTTGTGGGCACTGTTTCGATCTTCAATGGATCTCATCTGGGTGGGGCTGTTTTCTAACTCAAGACACAGATTTTGTGGGCACCATTTCGATCTTAAATGGATCTCATCAGGGTGGTGCTGGTTCCTAACTCCAGATATCAATTTTGTGAGCACCATTTTGATCTTAAATGGATCTCACCAGTGTGGGGTTGGATCCTCACTAGTGCTTTAGATATTATGGGCACCATTTAGATCTTAAATGGATCTCACCAGTGTAGGGCTGGTTCTTAACTGAAGACACAGATTTTGTGGGCACTGTTTCGATCTTAAATGGATCTCATCCGGGTGGGGCTGTTTTCTAACTCATGATATAGATTTTGTGGGCACCATTTCGATCTTAAATGGGTCTCATCAGGGTGGTGCTGGTTCCTAACTCCAAATATAAATTTTGTGAGCACCATTTTGATCTTAAATGGATCTCACCAGTGTGGGCCTGGTTCTTCACTTCTGTTATATGTTTTGTGAGCACTATTTTGATCTTTAATGGATTTCACCAGTATGAACCTGATCCTTTACTCATGCCACAGATTTTGTGACAAACCACAACATCATTTAGCTTATGTTGTGGTATATTATATGATACATACGTGTTGTAATATACATAATACATTTATATTGTTTCTGTGCTTCTACTGTTCATCCATGGTTCTAGGTGACATGTCCATCCTCTACCACCACTCTGCATGAGTATATAAGTGTGAGTTTATGTTTCTATATCTTTGTATAGAATTAATATCATTAATTACTGATTTTAAAATATTATGTAAAATGCAGTTTTGCAATGCTGTCAGAATCATATTCAGCTTGTATGTTTCATGGGCCCATTAGGCTAGGTCTCTTCTATATTTCCTTGTGTTAGTACTTCTCATTTACCCTTACTACTTCCTCATTCCTGGATTACCAGACATATACATTAAACTCCCCGTTATCTGGTACTCACGGGGACTCCCTATTGCCGGATAAGTGTAGTTGCTGGTTAATCGGGACACCCCGAAAAATGGGTCTAAATATTTGTTAAACCCCCCCCAAAACCCTCAAAATGCCATTAAAAAGGCATTAGCCCCCCCAAAAAAAATAATTAGTAAAAAAGTTAGTATTTTCTTTTTGCAGTCTAGAACCGCCGAATAGTGCCGGATAGTGCTAGTTATGCCGGTTTGGTGGGAGTTTTTTGAAAATGGGGAATTGATGCTGTTGCCGGTTTCTTTAGAGACCCGGTTTGTTGAGTGCCGGATAATCGGGAGTATACTGTATATAGAAGCAAGTTTTTGTGAAGATATATATATGGTCCCAAGACTCACTAAGGTTTCTCCAATCAAAAGAAGTCACATCTGTCTATAAATGTTACAATGTTATCATCACAAAATGTATCCACCACATATAGTACCTGGAGTTACAGTTCCACTCAAGTCTTCTGAAGAACTATACATGATCATGAGCAAAATGGTTTTACAGAATAAGGGACACAATGTTTAATTTATAGCTTTGTAAGTTTGCACTAGTGCAAGGCTTTCATCACATATAGTTCTCAGCAATACGAGTTGTTGCTAGCGCTTGGGGCTCACGCAGCCAAAGGCGCTCACTGCACTGGTGGAGAGGAGCACCATAGGTGCTCATCCCTACGACCGGCAGGACTACAGTTCAACATAAATCTGTGAGCCGCGGGACTACAGTTCAACAGAAACCTTCATTATCCAATTCGCACTGTGAGACCCGAAGCAGTTTGAAAAAAAATAGAGTTTAAAAATCACGACCCGTAACACTTTACAAAGGAACCCCCAGGAAAGTGGGATTCAGAAAAAAAATACGACCCACGGGACTTAGGAAAAAAAAATACAAGGTCGATAGGCGCTCATCCCTACGACCCCGTACGACTAAGGTAGGGAGCGCTGAATGTGCTCACTGGGCTGGTGGAGATGAGCGCCATAGCCGTACGACTACAGTTCAACAATAACCTTCATTATCCAATTCACAAGGTGAGACCCGTAGCAGTTTGAAAAAAAATAGAGTTAAAAAATTACGACCCGTAACACTTTACAAAGGGAAGCCCCAGGAAAGTGGAATTTTAGAAAAAAAGATACAACCCGCGGGACTTATAAAAAAGAAATATGACTTAGATAAAAAAAAAAAAAAAACGACTTAATGGCCGAACCTCAAACATCAAAAAACACTAAATAACTCAAGTATAGTGGCAGACACCACAAAACTACAGACTCATAACATAAGGTGTATGCTTGCTTATGCCAGAAGCTTGTCAGGAAAAATGGGAGAGTTAGAATTATTAGCAGTTAATGAGAAATGGGATTTAATAGGCATTACCGAAACATGGTGGGGTGATCTCATGACTGGACTGTTAATCTGGATGGTATAACCTATTTAGAAAAGATTGGGGCAATGGTAAAAAGGGAGGAGGAATTTGTCTGTATGTTAAGCCTGAATTTAAGCCTATAGTCAGAGAAGATATTTATGGTGGACCTAGTGATAAAGTTGAATGTTTGTGGGTAGAGTTAAATAGCGGAGCAGCAAATTCCAAAAGAATATTAGTAGGCGTATGCTATAATCCCCCAAATATAAGTGAGGAAATACAATTATTGTTACAGCTCGGAAATGCAGCTAAGCATGGGCAGGTTCTAATAATGGGAGATTATAATTACCCTGAAAAAAACTGGATAAATGAGACCCGCAGTTCAGGGAAGGGGAACAGGTTCTTGAGTACACTCAGGGATCATTTTCTGGCCCATGTTATACAAGAACCTACTAGAAATTACACCATCTTGGATTTAGTCATCACAAATAATATTGATATAATATCAGATGGTGAAATAGGGCAACCTTTGGGAAACAGTGATCACAACACAGTCTCATTTGAGATTGAATTAAAAAAACAAAACTGTGAGGGGCCAACAAAAACTCTGAATTTTAAAAGGGCACATTTTAACGGTCTAAGGGCAGCGATACAAAGTATAGACTGGACAGAGAACTGATAGGTAAAAATACTGACCATAAATGGACAACATTCAGATCCTTACTAAATATACATACACATCGGCATATACCGTGTGGGAATAAAAATAAAAGGAGTAAATCCCATCCAATGTGGCTTAACAATGATTTAAAGATCAAGATACGGAGTAAAAAACAGGCATTTGTATTATACAAACAAGAGGGGACAGAGACTGCTTTCTAAGAATACAAGGAAATCACCAAGGAAGGAAAAGGGCTATTAGACTGGCTAACATAGAAAATGACAAGTTATATTTAAAGGAGAGTAAGACTAACCCTAAACATGTGTATAAATATACGAGGATGGAAGCTATAGGAACATTACAACGTGACACAGTCTGATAATTAGGGACCAGGAAAAGGTAGATGAGCTAAATAGGTTATTTTCTCTGGTATACACAAGGGAGGTACCAGTGGTTGGGACACTGCAACATAATGGGGCTACACTACCTTTAACAAATAATTGGTTAACTCAGGAAGAAATCCAAAAGAGGTTGAAAAAAGTAAGACTAACCCTAAACATGTGTATACATATATTAATAGGAAGAAGGCGAGGAAGGAAGCTATAGGAACATTACAATGTGACACAGTCTGATAATTAGTGATCAGGAAAAGTCAGATGAGCTAAATGGGTTCTTTTCTGCATACACAAGGGAGGTACCAGTGGTTGGGACACTGCAACATAATGGGGCTACACTACCATCACCAAATGATTGGGTACCTGTACCACTCTGTGCGTGGTTTGAGGCTAGGAAGGAGGTGCTCTTTCCAGCATGACAATGACCCCAAACACACCGCTAAAGCAACACTTGGGGGGTTTAAGGGGAAACATGTAAATATGTTGGAATGGCCTAGTCACAGCCCAGACCTCAATCCAATAGGAAATCTGTGGTCAGACTTAAAGATTGCTGTTCACAAGCCCAAACCATCCAACTTGAAGGAGCTGGAGCAGTTTTGCAAGGAGGAATGGGCAAAAATCTTAGTGGTAAGATGTGGCAAGCTCATAGAGACTTATCCAAAGTGACTTGGAGCTGTGATTGCCCCAAAAGGAGACTCTACAAAGTAATGACTTTAGGGGGGTGAATAAAAAAAAAAAAAAAAACATCTATGTATTGTCCCTCAAAATGAATAAAAATGACGTGTTGTTACATTTTAATAATTATTTACATGTTTTTAATATCACATAACGATAGTACAAAGGAAAATATATTTAAATATCACTTCTTGGTAACTATGCTCAACATTAGAAATCATGTCCAGCTATAACTATTACTCATTGTTTAGGAGTTGAGCCAAAATAGTTAAATTCATGGACTGGTTGGTCTGTTGAGTTTCTGGCCTCCATGGACTTGCTTCCAATGAACTTATTTCATCTCTTGGTTTTTGTACCAACTGGGACATGTCTCTGTCTGAAAAATATAATGAAACCTATGGGCTTTAGCCCCTCTAGAGATATGATTCCAAATGATTAAACCTCCAGTCTTACCATAGATAGAGAGCTATAAATGTATGTACCTGTGGATCAGACTCTTTTCTACTATTCAAGCCGCCCACACAATACCAACATCACCTGTAATACTCTGTGAGTTTCCAAAGAAAATATTTTTCAAAGATGACTTCTTGTACCTGGGCAAAATCAAGGAATTTGTAGATAAGATGTTTCTGATGGAAATATTATTTGTGTATTATTGTTCCAGTGGAAACGCAAGGGATTTGTTGATAAGATATTTCCAATGGATACTCAGATGCTTTTTAGGGGTTTGAGAACATCAACTGTTTCTTCTTCAAGGTTCTTCTAACACATTAAGAATCTAGGAGATTTGTATCTCTGAAATATATACTCCTGACTTTATAAGACCCTTGGTACAACTAGAAGACTATACCCCTGTCTACGATACTGAGGAAAAAGAGAAAGCTCAGTTGACGCTCAAAACAATATCACCTAATACAATCTGGTAAAAAATATCATATACTATCTAAGAACATGGCGATTGCTATCTCAAACTATGGTTGTATGTATCATTGTTTTATCTTTAGTGGTGCTTTAATGTAATGGGAAATGTCATTGACTTCAATGAAAATAAGACAGTATTTGTTTTCCTAATTTAATGCAATGACAAAGAATTGAGCTATAAACATTTTCCATGTAATTCATTAGATTTTGGCTGAAAATATCAACTTAATATAGAACAATTTTTTTAAAAATAGATAAGACGAAATGAGTGCCTAATTTATCTTCCTAAAAATTGTGACCTCAGTAATAATCAGGTATGTTGGATGTTCTCTCTTGTGTTTATCCGTACCACTTTTACTGATAGCATATTATACTTATCTACTACCCTTCCTGTAACAGTGTAGTTTCCATGTTGTCCTTGATTCCTCCACCTTATACATTCATATCATGTCCTCTTCTTCTGGAAGACACTTTCCACCCTCCTGAACATTAGTAAATCCTCTGATATATTTACATCTCCCCCATCTCCCCACTCACTTCTGTACCATAAGCTATAAATATTCTGGTCATAAAGTATTTTATTATAAATATTGTTTTGTAGACCATATTAATATTTTGACTTTTTTCTCAACATTTAGTCTCATAAAGATATGGAGAAAGAAAACCAGACGAAAGTCCTAATCTTCATGCTGAAAGGTTTTACAGACATTTCAGATCTTCAGACTCTGATATTCCTAGTAATCCTTCTCATTTATCTCCTCACTCTTGGTGGTAACATGACCATTCTTCTACTGGTTTCCCTGGATCCTCATCTGCACACTCCCATGTACTTCTTCTTGGGGAACTTGTCAGTCATAGACATGTCCACCACCACCATCAGTCTACATAAGATCTTCTCTTCTTACATATCAGGGGATAACACCATTTCTGTCTTTGCCTGCATGACTCAGGTGTTTATGTTTTTATCGTTCACTATTGATGAGTTGCTCATCCTTACGGCCATGAGTTATGACCAGTATGTGGCCATTTGTAAACCATTAAACTATTCAGTGATCATGAGTAATCCGGTCTGTGTTGCTTTGGCCGTTGTCTGTTGGTTGCTTGGTTTTTTAGCCGTCACATTCCAACTCGTCATATTGTCCAGTTACACCTGCTATAGATCCAATATCATCAACCACTTCTACTGTGACACTGTCCCTCTTATGAAGCTCACGTGCAATGATACAACTACACTGGAGATAATAATTCTCATGGAAGCACTTCTTTTAGGTTGCGCTCCATTTTCTCTAACTATGTTAGAGTACTGGGAGACAGAAAGCCTTCTACACATGTTCCTCACACCTCACTGTCGTTGTTCTTCTCTACATAACTCTGTTCTGTTTATATTTGAGACCACCCTCAATGGGAGATATGACATTTACAAAAACATTCTCTCTAATGAACACAGTTGCCGTCCCTGTACTAAATCCTCTAATTTACAGCCTGAAAAATAAAGATGTGAAGGCAGCTCTTAGACGGCAACTAAGATGTTGTAAAGACACCAAATTTACCTTAAAAAAAGATAAAGAGTGAAAAAGTTGTATGGAAAATGTGTTTTACTTCCTGAAATTGCTGAATAATGTATAGAGCTATAACCTTTTCTAGTTAGGGGTTTTAGACTACCCCCTAATACATAATGAGGGGCACTGGCCAGTGGCCATACTTACACCCAGGTGGACACAATGAGAAAGAACGTCTTATATTTTGTACAATATATTTATATATTAAATATCCCTTGTTTCCATCCATGGTAAGGCATGTGGGGGCAAAGTGTAAGGGTTAATAAAAAAAAAATACTTTTCCCCTTGTATCCTATCATTTTTGGTCAATAATAATGGACAACTCCAGTTCCTACAGCCTACTGACTCAATCACTGTCCATCATGGACTTTTTAACCCTCTTGTCTAAGACTTCCTATCAATTTTAGGAAGGTTTTAAACCCAAGTTCTACTAGTGGGTGTATTACCATTGCAAAGATCAAAGGGGATTAAGGGCATCCCTGCCTAGTTCCATTGTACATTTTGAATGATTCGGAGCTATACCCAATACCAGAGATAAAGGCATATATAATGCTTTTACTGTGTAACTTCCAAATCTGCCCAAACCAAATTTGTCTAAAACAGCATCTATAAAATCCAAGTTGACCCTACTGAACGCTTTTTCAGCATCTTTAGAAAGGGTGACAACTGGAATCCCGTTTATGATTGGCATGCGCAAATAAATCAACACATTTTCAGATATTATCTGGGGCTTGCGTTTTTTTTATAAATCCTGTTTGATCATTGTTTATCAATTTTTCAATCAACAAATTTAATCTTGCAGCTAAAAAAGAAGCGTAGATATTAATATCAGAATGTAATAGTGATATTGGGCGGTAATTCAAAACATTTGTTGGATCTTTGTCCGGCTTAGGGGTTGTTACTGTTGCAGCATATAGTATCTCTGCTGGTGCTTTCCCTATATCTTTTATTTCAATATGCAAAAACTTTAAATATTTAATAACCTAGTTTTCAAAAATCTTATAATAACATTTGGGAAATGCAATCATGAATTTCTTTCTCTGTTATTTCTTTCTCAAGTGTTGTTAACTGTTCTTCTGTGATTTTGGGGAGGTTTATTTTATTCAAAAACTCTTTTATCTGTGATTTAGTTGGTTTAATGAAACTAGATTTTCCCTCCAGTGCAATGAACTATAATATTCTGAAAAAATACCCCAAATTTCTGTAGGTTTTAGATGTGTATTCCCATTTTTATCTAATAATTTATCTATTCTTTTATTGGAAATGTTTTAATTTATTTGATTTGCCAACATTTTAAATTTTATTATCAACCAATTTTTGAGGGATTTTCTTTAATCTGTGCTTGTAACTGGGAATTTTTAAAAGCATATTCCATTTTAGTAGAATTTGTATTTAATTGCTGAAATTTGTTCAAATCAATATAGAAGTTTTTCGATGATTTGCTGCTTGTTTTTTATTTTATGCGCTGACCATGCATTTAAAATACCTTTAATAACAGCTTTATGTGAGTTCCATAATATTACTTTGGATGAGACTGACTTCTCATTTAACTCAAAGAATTGTGACATTTCTAACTTCAGTTTCTCTTCATCCTTCCTTGATTTAAAGAGAATTGGGTTTAATCTATGTCTAGTTTTCTGAAACTTCTCTGGATTATTTAGGATCAATGATATGCAAGCATGATCCTATATAGTAATTGGATAGATTTCAGTAGAAAACATTTTTTGCACCATTTCTTGATCCGTTAGAATATGATCAATTCTTGAGTAACTCTGGTGTCTCGGCGAGAAAAATGTGAAGTCAGACTCATCAGGATGGAATATTCTTCAATAATCATACAACTGATGTTTCAACAAACTGATGTTAACATTTTTTGCTATTTTCCCAAGCTGTCTGTCTAATATATATTTTTTTAACAGATTGTCTATCTTTCACAGGGTCTCTTATCATGTTAAAGTCCCCACACATGACCAGTAATCTTTTCTTAATTTTTGTAACATGATTCTGATTTTTGTTAAGAAATCTATTTTATCCATAATTTGGAACATAAATAATTGATCTTCCTTCTTTGTTAATTTCACTATATTCTTTATTTATTACATTTCTTTTTTTAAAGAGAATTGCTACCACTTTAGTCTTATATTTACCACTAGAAAAAATTCTATAATCAAAGACTTTCTGGGATAATCATGGTTCCTTTTTATCTACAAAATGGGTTTCTTGTAGACATTCTTTTGAACTGGGTATTTAGGCCATTAACATTATATGAAATACATTTTAGCCCCATATAAAATATTCAAACTTTAAGCAATAGACTCTTAAAAATTCCATACAGATTCCACATATATCTTTTACACGCTGAATCCCATGGTGGCTCTCAACATTTACCTCCTCGTTCCCTCGAAGCACCCCTCGCATGATGACTCATTCAGTATGTAAACAAATTCTCAGCGCTTTTATAATTAGGAAAAGAGATTTAAAGGCATTGCTAAACTTCTTCCATCATTTCTTCAATTTAGTTGACGATCCAGACAGACAAGCAGAAATAGTCACGTTGCCAACTAGGATGGTCAGAAGAATTAGAAGACCCAACATTTAGAATGGAACCTGTAACTTTAAAACATCTGAAATGTCCTTGATTATGAAATATGTCAACATGGTCTGGTTAGTTTCTTTCATTTTTTATGCAAATCTAAAAATGAAATATGAAATATTGTATTTACACAATACTGCATTATCTCATCACTTAGACAACATTAAAGAAAATCTCATATATAGCAATCTAAGTGGACTCAGTTTCTTATACAATGGATATAATTTTGGAAAAGTGTGGGATCTTATGCACTAAGGAACCATTTAGACATCAGTATTAAGCTCTCATAAGATTGTGAGCTCATTAAACAATGTATAGATTTATTGTCACACAATTTATCATCTCATCTGTAGTCAGTTATGGGCAGAAAGCTTGATCTGATCTTCACCTTATGAGGACAATAAATGGGGATCATAAAAGGTCTACAATTGGCAGAAAAAGCTGTGGTGTGGAGGTGAAACATACAATTATAACCCTAGTGATGCATATATAATTACACATATTACATGTACAGAGGAAATAACACAATGTGATATCTCTTTACTGTTTATTAAAGTGTTGTGAGGCCTAGGGAGCGGATCTGACAGACGAGAATCAGTATATTCTTAATCTTGGACCAGTTGGTCAAGAGCCTTTGAATGCACATTTATTAATGTTTCCATTGGTAGAATTAAGTTTTATCTACCATTAGAGATTTGGGTTGTCATTACTGATAATTAGTGGTGGTCTTCACTTCAAATACATTTCAAGAATTTCCTTACGCATACTCACTACCTACTTTGCTGTGTATTATATCAAGGTACAGGTGGTGGCCAAAATAATGGAAACCCCATACAATGTATTCATATTAAGTGCCTAATAAGGAGTAGGGTCACCCATTGCTTTTAAAACAACTTAAACCCTTTGTGTGCTGTATATTGGGATATTGTACCATTCTCCAAAAAGAAAAAGCTCCATTTATACTTTCTCCTTCATGAACTACATCCTCTCCCCATCTCTCCTCCACCTTTCTTTTTCTTTCATAAAATCACATCTCTCCGTCTCCTATCCCCCCTCTCTCTCTCACCCCTCTTTCTTTTCCCAGTCTTTCAGTTGCCTCATGTTGCTTTCACATCTCATAAGTACTAATTGTCAAACCTCCTTTATAGATGACACATGCCATTAATTGGCAATAAATAAAAGTTAAATTTTACATTAATTTTACATGCATCATAACTTTTTTAACAAGTTAAAAAAAGTGGGTTTTAATCTATATTTTTTATTATTTTATATTTAACTCTGTCCATTGCAGAACCCCATTTGTTCTCTTGCAAATCTTCTGTTATCACTTCCTTTTTCTGTTTCTGAAAATCTAGAACATTTTATATCTGAGAAGATACTGCAGAAAGATGGAAAATAAGATGTGACCCAACTGTACATGTATGTTGTAACAGTTCAGATTCTATAAAAGTTAAGTTTTATTGTAAGACCATTTTGTTTTACCATTGGTTCATAAAGATATATGATACATTAATTATGCAATGAACATAACCACTAGAGGTACTGATTCAGTCCCAGATTATCCCATTAGCTTCCCATTTTAAAGACATTGTTTCAGAAAAATATTTTTCAATAACCTTCTTATGACCACATAGAAACAGGAAAGGGCCCAAAACTAAATGACCCAGACTCATGCCATCCTATAAATTCAATAAACCAATCCTTGGAGAGCAACTGACTGGTAATAAGACTATAGGTCTAGTAGAATCAAGAACTGGGACCAAAGACAAGAGGTACTGATTCAGTCCCAGATTATCCTGTTAGCTTCCCATTTCATAGACATCGTTTCAGAAAAAATATTTTTCAATAACCTTCTTATGACCACATAGAAACAGGAAAGGGCCCCAAAACTAAATGACCCAGACTCATGCCCATCCTATAAGTTCAATAAACCAATCCTTGGAGAGCAACCTGACTGGTAATTAGACTATAGGTCTAGTAGAATCAAGAACTGGGACCAAAGACAAGAGAGTAGTGATCAAGGACTCAGCACCAATCTTAGAACCAGAAGAATGAGACAAGACCAGGGTGGTCAACCACAACTGTGGACTCACTTTATTTTCAAAATTCATATTTTTGGATAGAAATGAATAATTACATCCAAAATAATGTATTACAGATGGCCAAGCAGGAATTAATTAATTAAATCTGTCATTAGCCCCTGGACTCGTGGACTTTTTAAAAAATGGAAACCAGCAGTCTCTTCCAGTAGCCAAGTGCAATGCCAGTTCACTGCAAGGGCTGGGCTACGGTCCTGGCCATATTAAAACTTGTGTTAAGTGGTAGATTAGGACTCATAGACGTCTGTGGGATACGCACAAACCTTATTAAGCCATCAAGTATAACTAACAAGGCTGTCAAAACAGCAATTGGGAAACTTGCTTCAATAGACAAAGGCCAAGTGGTGTCAAGTGCTCTGCAAGTGATAGCCTTTTGATATTTTATCTTCGGGTAAACCACATATTAGAGGATGCTTGACCTTAGTAATTGTTGTGACCCCCATTGTTCATAACCCCCATTCAATCTAATAAGAAACCTGCTTTTCTAAAATTATTATGGAAGTCCTTGTCAGCTACAAAAAGTGAATACACCTAGGAGCCACCCATATTGGCCTAGCCTACTCCCTACAGACATTATAAAGGTCTCTCTATATCAGTGAGGTTGGCTATGGAGTGGGTAGACCAGACTGCATAGTCACCGGACCTTACCACTATTTAGCACTGCTCAAAAGTTCATCAAGGCCCACTAACTAGCTCCACTACCCCTTGCTAGGTCACCCAAATAGTGCCCAATATTTTAAAACTGACACACTTTTGGTTAAATGATTCCCCAGGTAGGTAAGACTCAGGCATCCTAATCCATACACTCTGTCTCCAGCAGTTACACTAACTAATCAACCCCTGCTGTGCCCAGATCCTGCCTGGAGGTAGCTAATAACTGAGGTCGGAGACAGGAGATAGGCTGTCACCAAGTCGTTGGAGATAGAATAATAATACAGTCACTGATTTTTTATATAAAATTATGCTATACAATCTAACACTCTGGATTTAGGTTTTGGTTACCTGCTCAATGGGAATTTGGGAACTAAAACTGCCAATATGTTTAACATAATTAATATAAGGATCTTATGTTTACAAGGACATACCCTCCTGAGAATGCAAAATCCAACTAAAGAAACTGAACCAAACAGTAAAGAGTCATTGCTGCTCTTTTCATCTTCTCTTATTGTACATTAATAAATATTCCTTTTTACACCATCCAAATTTAAATTGTGGCCTCTTGTTCTAGACCCGGACCATAAAAATGGAAATACCTCAGAATATGTCTGGTCATGAGAATGAACATTGTCCATTAATGAGACCAAACTGTTCTTAACCAATTGTCTATAGCTCACCTGGTACCACAGTCTTGAAGATACTCAATGGGAAGACAAATGTAAATCATTATTGATTCTAAAAAGTTTTAAAGTCAGTATTTTGTTTATATAAACCAGTAAGATATTGGCCAAATATGGCTCCCTCATAAACATAAAACATGGACATAAAATAATAATTATTATACATACATTCGATATGATGCTTCTATTGAAGATATACTTCCCCAATAAAAAAAGAGGAATTAAGAAGAAGGTAATGTGTACAAAAAATATACGTATAAACATAAAAAATAAAGTATTTTTGTATAACATATTAGTCGTTGTAAGTCATTTAGTTATTTCTTGTATTGCTTTGGTGTAAATCCTATTTTAACTGGAGAATTATTGATCTTACAAGAACGATGAAGTTTTGGAGAAACCAACAACATTGGTTGACCATTATTAGTATCCCAGCATTCATTTCTCAATACTGTTTATTTTAATGTTGTATAATTACTAAACCTGGAGATAAGTCCAACTAAAACTGTTAGATAGTCATGTGAACTACATTATATTTTATTTATTACTAGAGACATGCCCGTCAAAAATGACGGCAATACAATTTACAGCCCTGGCAGTGCTGTTTGACACACAAAGCGAGGTTCTCCCCCCTCTAACTTGGGGCCCTCATGATGACCCACCCTCTACTTTACAGGGCACCCGCGATGAGTGCCTTCATCGCAAGCCCCGCAATGAGCGGCTTTGCCTCTCATTGCAGTCGTCGACCAACCCATAACATTTGTTCCTTGCGATGAGCTCCACTCTCTCCCTCCTGTGTCTCTTTGCCCCCTCTCCCTCCGCTGTTTTTTCCACTTATCTCCCTCCTCTGTGTCTTTTTCTCCCCTCTCTCACCCCTTTGTCTCTTTCCAACCTACTCCCTCTCCTGTGTCTCTGTGTAACATACTATATTATGTAAGTATAATTATATACATTGTTCTCACGGCTATTGACACAACAATTTCTTGTATGAGTATTTCTGTATTTGGCCTTCAAGGCTATCGATATCCCCAAGTCCTAGCATGACACCAAAGCTCATTGGTCTAAATTGACCTGACTACATCTAAAAGCCATCTTTACATCTTTATTTATCAAGCTGTAGATACATTCAAGCACAGGAAGATGGAAAGCCTTCTACGCGTGTTCCTCACATCTCACAGTAGTCGTTCTTCTCTACATGACTCTTTTCTGCCAACACCTAAGACCACCATCAGTATACACATTGGGTTCCAGTACACAACGCTCTCTAATTAACACAGCTGCTGTACCCATACTTAATCCTTTCATTTATAGCTTAGAAAATAAAGAAGTCAGCTTTGAGACTAAGGAGAAGATGATGATAAATGTGATGTTTAGAAAACATCAACATTTGTTTAATGTTTTACAGTATTCAATCTATATCTTTTAGGCCTAATGGCTGAATTTTTCCAAACCCTCATGGTTTTATCTTAATCCATCTTTTTTCACTCCAGTGGATCTTGAAGAAGTAACATTTGGTATTTCCAAAGATCTACCTACCATCTTTTAAAAGTCTACTTTGCCAAATATATCTTCAACAAGATTCAACTCCAGGAACCGAGTATGTTTCGGTAATGTTACAGTAGTAGTTCGGTATGTGTTCATTAATGGGTTAAGTAAATAATCTCTTATCAGCTCTACATTCAAGTCACTGGAGATGGTTATGCGTTTGACAACATGGTGTATGATCATGATTACCTCCTGGATTGTGCCTAGTAGATGAAATGTTTATAGTTACTCCTGACATGGTCAATCAGTTTGTAGAAAATGTACATCTAGAAAGTGAGATACAAAATGGTGGTCATCTGTAAATGGTCCTTATACAGCTTCTAATAATGGTATATTGATAGTGAGAATGATCTACACTATAAGTCTTCTTATAGAGACCACCCCTCAGCTAAAATGTCTAATTACCTTGTTGTTTTAGGTGCTAAGGCTTATGGGGCTTTTAGCTTATAAACAGCAGACCTCCTTTAGTTTGAGCCCTAAGTTTGTTTATCCTTGCTGGAAATACCCAGAATACATTGCATATCTGAATGCTTTAGACTGGACAAGTTCCTGAGATGCCACCTTCCTCCCATGTAAACAAAACACCAACATTACATCCCAACTCATTACATTCCCCACAATTTTATTTATTCTTCCCCTCCCACTATAACAACTGTATTCCATATACCATTATCCAACTTAATCTAATCCTTAAAAATACATATCATCGGTTTCAAAGATTTCACTAATTTCTTGACCCCCTCATTTCTTTAAGTCACATTTCAGTTTTCCTACATTCCTATCAAATCAAAAAAAATTATATCCAAATTTTACTAAATATAATTAATTAAAATGTATCACTTTAAGGGTAACCAGTAGACACTCCCAGTAGCCTACATCAATACCCAGTTGTTACCAAGTCCCAGGGCTGGGCTAGAGTTTGGACTGGGTTAAAACTCACAGTAGCAGGAGATGAGGCTCCATAAAGTTCAATGGGAGGTCCACGGGGCTGATGAAGTCATCAAGTATTCTTAATAAAGCTGTTAAACAGCAATAGAAATACTTTGTTTTAATAGAGGAGGGTTAAGCTGGTGTTAAGTGTTTTGCAAGTGATACCCCTTAAATCCTTTGTCTTGTGGTTAACCAAAAATTAGGAAGTACTTGACCTTTGTCATTAATTTTGACCCCCCCATTCAATCTATTAGGGATTACTAATTGCTATAAGTGGAGTTGCTTCCCAACCCCCTAGCTGAATCCCCCTCCAACTCAATAAAGGTATCATTATCTAAGGTGCAGTCACCTAGGGAGCAGATAGACCCAACTGCTAAGTTCCCCTGAACTCACTGGTCCTTACCCACTATTCTCTCTCCGCTCAGGAGGTACCCCAAGGCCACTATCTAGTCCCATGGCACCTCCTTGAATATATGCTTTTTTTTCAACCCTGATACAATGTAGATGGTTTTATCAAATGTCTCCTGAACCTTTGTCTTGAACTATTGCATCCATGACACTGAATTATGGTCCGATACAGATTTCCAATAAACCCAAACCTCTCTTTATACTCTGTCTATCATGTTTGTCCAGTAAATGTTCTCCTTGACACTCCAAATGATTTACCTTTTAATGTCTAATGTTCTAAATCCTTACAAGACCCTTGATGTAAGTAGAAGGCGATACCACTTTCTATGACAATAAAGTTTCTCAAATACTGTAGTTATATGTCATTGTTTTATCTTCTATACATGATGGTACAGAGCAGGTTTAATGACTTCCGTGGTCCTTTAATGTAATGGGCAATTTCATTGACTTGATTGAAGGTAAGCCAGTATTTTGTTTGCCTAACTCAATGCAATGACAAGGATTGAGCATTAATCCATCATTATACTCCTCGTTGGTCATAATGTACAGAAATGTGTGAGTATTATAAACATTTTCCGCATAATTCATTACGATTTTGGAAGAAATAAATATACTTAATATGGGGAAAAATAAATAAATAGAATTGACCTACAATTCTGCTTATTTTATCTTCCTAAAAATGACCTCACCAATAATCAGGTATGTTGGATCTTCTCTCTTGTGTTTAATCCGTATCACTTCTACTCATAGCATATTCCACTTATCTACTTCCCTTCCTGTAACTGTGTAGTTTCCATGTTACCCTTGTATCCTCAACTTATAACTTCAAATAATGTCCTCTTTTTCTGGAAGACCACTTCCATCTGTCCTTCCCACTCACGTCTATACCATAAGCTATAAATATTCTGGTCATGAAGTATTTTATTATAAATATTGTTTTGTAGACCATAATAATGTTTTGACCTTTTTCTCATTATTTAGTCATAAAGATATGGAGAAAGTAAACCAGACGGAGGTCCTAAACTTCATCCTGATAGGGATTACAGACAATTCAGATCTTCAGACTCCGACTGTCTTGTAATCCCTTCTCATTTATCTCCTCACTCTTGGTGGTAACATGACCATTCTTCAGCTTGTTTCCCTGGATCGTAATCTTCAAACTCCCATGTACTTCTTCTTGGGGAACTTGTCGGTCATAGACATGTCCTCCATCACTGTCACTCTACATAAGATCTTCTCATCCTTCATAACAAGGAATAACACCATTTCATTTCTTTGCCTGCCATGACCCATGTGTTTATATTTTTATCATTGACTGGCAGTGAGTTGCTTATCCTTACGGCAATGAGTTATGACCGATATGTGGCCATATGTAAACCATTGCATTACTCGATGATCATGAGCTATCCAGTCTGCGTTGCTTTGGCCGCTCTCTGTTGGTCACTTAGTTTTGGATTGCGTCACACCTTATCTTGTCGTATCGTCCAGTTACACCTGCTATAGAATCCAATATCATTAACCACTTCTACTGTGACATTGTCCCTCTTATGAAACTCACTTGCAATGATACAACTACAATGGAGATAAATAATTTTTATAGAAGCAGGACTTTTTATTTCCTTTCCATTTTCTCTAACCATCTGCTCCTATATTTTCATTATTACCACCATCCTGAAGATCCCGTTCCAGTACCGGGAGACAGAAAGCCTTCCACACATGTTCCTCACACCTCACTGTCGTTGTCCTTCTCTACCTAACTCTTTTCTGTTTATACTTAAGACCACCCTCAATGGTAAATATGGCGTTTATAAAAATATTCTCTCTATTTAATACAGTTGCCGTCCCTGTACTAAATCCCTCTAATTTACAGCCTGAAAAACAAAGATGTGAAGTCAGCACTTAGACGGCAACTAAGATGTTGTGAAGACACCAGATTTACCTTAAAAAAAGAAAAAAGGGTGGAAAAGTACATGGAAAAGGTGTTTTCCTTCCTTAAATTGCTGAATAATGTATAGAGCTATAAAGTTAGGGATTTAGACTGCTCCCTAATACATATTGGGGGACACTGGCCAATGGCCCATACTTACACCCAGAAGGACACTATGAGAAAGGACGTCTTATATTTTAAACAATATATTTAGTAAATATCCCTTGTTTTCTACCCATGGTAAACCAAACTTAAAGGGTTAATAAACTTTCTTTGGAAAATTAGTTTGTCAGTTATGCATCCCATCATTTTGTTGTCAGTAGTAATGTTATATTGATATCCAGATAAAACCCATAATCAGGTCTACACAAAATGACCTGATAGTAGTTGTTTTAATGGCTATGTATAATAATCTTAAACTGAATTAATAATGTAAAAAAAAAGATTTTTTTTAATTTGAGCCTAAACCTTTTATAATTAACATTAATTGCACGTAACTAAGTCTTCTTTCTTTATGATAATAGGTAAGTGTAGAAATCAGTAAACAAAATCCATATTCCCCACCTTAGGCGTATGTACTAATGTTGTAGCGCTGGCAAGTCTATGTTATAATAAATCAGTCATAAATTATTAATGGTAAGAAAGGCGAGGGTTCTCCATGGGAATGGAAGATGGTAATATGTGTCAGATCTCACCTTCTATGGTAATATATCAAAATCGTATCAGTCTCATACTAGATCCTAATGATGAAGAATGGGAATCATTTCTGGTCTTGTGGGGTTCAATATGGATTCCGTCCACTTTTGCAGAGTGGATCGAGAAAACAATGGAATGGAGGTTTGCCGCCTTCTCACATAACACTGTCCCTTGTTGTGCTCCTTAAAGTATGGCAGAAGGAAAACAGAATGGTGGGTGGGGGCATACCACCTTCTAGTGCTGATAGACTATAATTTCCAAATAAAAAATGAGTATTAATATCAGAACACTCACATTTAAAGACCCACAACATCACCGTTAATGACCACACCAGTTATAAAGGATAAGGGAATGAACTCAATATTGAAACCAATGGCTTTCAATGTTACTTATATGAACTAAGTTATATTTCTTGTATGTCAGTTAACATGTAATATGTTATACATCATAACTGTGCACCCAAGTTAGCAGTTAACATTGGGGGCTCCATTTTGTCCTCATCTTTCTCCACTACAGATCACATTGAAGGCTTTTCGTCACTCCGTGTTCAGTATCAACAGCACCTTCTGTCACTTATTCTTCTGGCTTCACTTGGTCTCCAGAATAAAGTTTAATATCTTGGCTGCCATCATCTCCAAATACTCCCAGAATCGTCCCTTTGTATGATCAATGCCTTTCCACCTTTCTTGTTACTGCATTCAGGACTTTCCTCGAGCTACACCAACGCTTTAGAGCTTCTTATCAGTTTAAAAAAATGTATCACTTACAACTTATCAAAATGTGGTCAACGGACTCATAATTACAGCCTATAAGAGATGGACACCTCCAATGCCCTCCATCCTACTGACAAGTCAATCACTGGCCATCATGGATGTGTCACCCTCTTGTCTCAAATCATCTAGATCAAGGTCAGCAACCTACGACATTGGTACTAAAAAGTAACCATACGTGATGTTGATTTGAAATTGGTTGATGAACATAGGTTGGATATTAAGGATGTAGTCAAATTGTAATGAAGGACATTTAATAAAATGTGAATATGATTTGGGCGATTAAATAGGAATCTAGGAAAAAACTGAAGTGCGACTTAATCAGATGGGGCCAGGGAATGGGGGGATCTTGATACTGATGATCGGCATTGAAGATTAGATTAAGTTGGATAGTGGTATATGGGTAAAATGTAGTAATGCATATAGAAAAACAAGGCATCGCTTGTTGTCAAAGCGAATATGCAAGATTATATAACAGTGAGAATAGATTCATGGGCAGAGACAAGAAGATGAGCTGGGGTATAGTGAGGGATGAGAAGAGAGACTTAAGGAGGTGCTGAGGAGTGAATAGCCCTGAATCAGAGAAGGAGAGATTTATGGGATGTGCCAGACTTCTTTGGAAGCCAGTTGAGGGATTTAGACTTGGGAGAATAAAGAAGAAATATAGTAGAGAGTGAGATGGTATGAGCCCTAAGGACAGTCAGATTGTGGAACTCACTACCAATAGGAGGTCAGAAAGCAGATTCAATATAAAAAGCGATTGGATATTTTTTTAGTAAAAAAAGTGCATAATGTCTTGAATTGGAAACTAGAGAAGGAGATATTGTTTGGGGAAGTAATCTGTCAGAATTTGGGATAATGCTACATAGTTACATAATAACTGAGCTTGAAAACAGACTTTTAGTCCATCAAGTTCAACCTTCTAGGATCTCCTCTGATCCTTATATGTGGATTAATTGTTGATTAATTGTGAACTGTTAAATGATCCAGAGAAAGGCAAACAGAAAAAACACGCAGAAATATTGTCAAAAACACTAAAATTCCTTCCTGAACCCAGATACTGGATCGGATTCCTCCATGGATCAATACTCTTTTTCTAGTTATCCGGGATAACCCTGAAGGATTTCTTTATTCATAAATATATCCAATGCCCTTTTTCAAGTTATCTGTCGAATCTGATAATACTCAAAAAATGATCTTAGTTTATTTTTTGGGGCCTAGGTGTCATTATTTTTTCCCATTGTTGTGTGAATTCACTATCTTGTATATAATTAGGTGGGTTTAGCCTTACTCTCAATCCTCTTGGTACTATTGCATTTTTTATGTAGTTACTTAAACTTGTAATTTCCCACCACTTTTGTAACTGTATTTTTTGTTTATGTAATAATTGGCTTTGTATTTCTTTAAATGTTAAATCTTTTATTCTATATTCTCGTGTTAAGTTCATTTGAAATACCTCTTCTGCCTCTGCAGTTAGTAGGCCAAAGTCAAACATTCCTTCTGAATTCATTGTATATCTTATAGATCAAGAATGGGATTTTCTCCCTGCAGTTACTTATAATACTCAAAAAAATGATCTTAGTTTATTTTTTGGGGCCTAGGTGTTATTACTTAAATGCGTACCAAAATATTGTCCTGTGGATCCTATTTAGGAATCCTTGAACAACCAACCAAGGTTGTACAGAAACACCTTTTATGCAGCCTTTATTTTAATTATTATTGCCACATACTAATTTTAAAAAATTCAATCTTTATTTGTACATTTAAAATGTTGTTAAAAATGCAACGATTAAAAAAATCATGTTAAACCCGAAGGTGTTTAATCCTTTGGGTTTTTTTGACGTCCAGCAAATTATTAGAGGTTTATTTAAGTTTTATTTTTGTTGTTATTATATTCTTTGCTTTGATCACAGCTTTTTTATTTAATTACTTTATTATGCTGAAGTCAATAAAAGATTTGTTTTTTCAATTCAATTGTATTTGTGTATTTTTGGGTATGTTTCCTTAGTCAAATCCTTATCAGGTACCCTGGATTTTAATTTACATAAGATTACATTTTTTTTACATAAGATTAAGATAAGGTTTTATAATCCTTTTGTATGTTGTATAGTTTTGTTTATTCATACAGCACTTCACTGGAGTATATGTTTTAAGTGCCTTTGCATTTCTTTTGTGTTAATCTTTTGTCCTGTTTATTTATGTTAATTCGGAATTCTATTTCTTAAAGTGCATTATAATTCAATTTGTGTTATTCAAAAATTCTTATCTTAAAGTGCTTGTGCTATTTGACTTAGTGCTTATTTCTTCTTATATTACCCTTTTACCTCGTGACTGTTAGTCTGTCACAGTCACTACTTTACCTTATTCATTTATAGTGCTAATACTGTGCTATTTTTAAACAATGTATACACTCCTGATAATGCTGTTTATTAAACTATATATTTCCTAAATGCTTCTGTCTATTGTTTTTTAGAAGGAGGTTGTGTCCTCCTTTTTCTTCAGTTTTTTTGCTTTAATTATGCTTTTACTCCTTTTTCCTTTTTCTTGCTTTTCTATTTCCTTATTCTTGTATATTACTCTATTGTTACTATATTGAGACTTTATGGTGAAGGAATTGGCTTTCTATCTTTCTTTTTAGTTAGTAGTGGACCTGGAGCTTTTGAGCTGTATCTATCATGCTCCACGCTATATTGGCGTGGTCTGCGCTGTGATCGCGCTTACTGATGACGTCACAATCTCCCGACGCACGTTTCGTGAGGCTCTATCAGTCTCTCACTCATCAGGGGCACAGTGCTGCCTTCTCTGTGGAGCTATTTATAGTTTCTATGGCAATTAGTTAACTCTTTGTGTTCCATAGTTTCTATGGCAGTTAGTTAACTCTTTGTGTTCCTGAATGTTTTTGTGCATGCTTTATTTTCATATGTTGCTTTTGACTTTCTTTTTTACTATATTATCTTTATATTATTTAAATAAGTATAATGATTTTGAATAAGGAAATTACTTTCAAAGTAATACTTTTAACTTGCTAGCATTAGTATGCCTTTGTATTATTTTATTAAAACTTTGTTTGCTAAACATATTATTTGATTTTAAATTATAATTATTTTGCATACCATGTTAATTCATTTTTTATCTAATCCGGATACTTATTTTTATTTTTTATTTTGCTATATTCTTTATTGTTTATTTATATTTCATTATTTGTTTGTTTATGTTATTTATTTATTTATTTATATGCATTTATTTTATTTATGTTTTATATTTATTATTATTATATTAATGACTTTTATAGATAATGATGGTTTTCTAATTACTTCTTTTAATTTTTCTTATCTTTTATCAAAAGTTGTTTCTTTTCATTTATTTTTTAATTTTGTATTTTGCTTTATTAGTAATTCTTTCAAATGAATACTATATATATACATTCTTCTGTTAAACTTTTGTATCCTATTCATATGTTAAATCTAGGTATTTTTCATAAGAGGTTTTTTTCAAATGAATGCTGTATATGTAAATTCTTCATTTAAACCCTGTGGTTTTTTTGTATCCAATTGAAATATCCATTTTGCCTCTTGACAAAGTAGGTGTTTATCCCAATCTCCTCTTCTTGCTGTTTTTGGTATGTGGTCAATACCTATGAATTTCAAACAGTATGGATTATTGTTGTGATGATGACGTACATGTTTTGCTATTGGGGTATCTTTTAAATTTAAAACATCATTGACATGTTCTAATACACGGCGTCTTAACTGTCTTTTGGTTTTGCCTGTGTATTTTTTATTACATGAGCAAATTATTTGGTAGATAATACCTTCAGTTAGACAATTTATATTGTGTCTTATCTTATAATTCTTTAATCCTGTTGCATCTTGAAATTCTGTGGTTTTTAATAAAAATGGACATGCTTTACATTTGCCGCATGCTTTACATCCTTTTTGGCCTTCTATTAGCCAGTTCCTCTTATTTTTCTTTTCTTCATAGTGGCTATGTAACAGGAGATCTTTTAGGTTTTTTGCTCTTCTGTATGTAATTGTACTTTGTTCTGTAAGTACTTCATCCAGATCTCTGTCTAATTTCAAGATGTTCCAGTGTTTTTGCAATATAGATCTTATTTGTTGGGATTGACTGGAGAAGTTTGTGATGAATCGTATAGGTTGTTGTTTTTTGTCTCTTTTATTTTCAACCAATAGTTGATTTCTATCCTGTGTTAAGGCCCTATGGTATGCTTTCTTCAACACTTTTTTTTGTGTATCCTCTTTGAATGAATCTTTCCTGTAGTTCTTTAGCTTGTATTTTGAATTCTTGTTGACTGCTACAGTTTCTTTTTATACGTAAATACTGTCCTGTTGGTATGGCTTTCTTTGTTGAAATTGGATGGTGACTCTTCCAATGTAACAACGAGTTTGTTGCTGTTGTTTTTCTATAAGTTCTTGTTGCTAGTTCTTTTTTGGAATTTACATAGATGCTTAAATCAAGGAATGTCACTATTTCTTTATTGAACTCATATGTTAATTTTAAATTTTGTTCATTATTATTCCATTTTTTTATGAACTCTTTGAGTTCTTCTTCAGAGCCTGACCATATGACCAATATATCGTCAATGAATCTTATCCATAGTTCTATTTTTTTGTGTATAAGATTCATTGTTTTCTGAGAATACTATATTATTTTCCCAGTGGCCTAAATATAAATTTGCGTAGTTAGGGGCACACGCGTCCCCATTGCCGTGCCCCTAATCTGTTTATACCATTGTTTGTTGAAGATAAAATAATTGTTATCAAAACAAATTCCAATAATTTTATGGTAAATATATTTTGATTTTCATAATCCACTCCTTTAGAATCTAGGTATGCTTTCACCGCTTGTAATCCATGTTCATGTTTAATGCTTGTGTAGAGTGATTCTACATCCATTGTTACCAATAGCGAATTGTTTTGTATTGTTATTCCATCTATTCTCCTCAATGTGTCTTTTGTGTCTTTGACAAATGATGGCAGAGTTATTACATATTGCTTAAGAATTTCAACTATATATACACTTGGATTTTGGGTTATGCTGTTTATCCCTGACACAATGGGTCTTTCCGGGGGATTTGTTAGGCTTTTATGTATTTTTGGTATAGAATAGAATGTGGGTATAGTTGGTCTTCTGTTTATAAGGAATTTC
>JAPZIH010000199.1:0-25000 GCA_027410445.1 Discoglossus pictus | reverse complement strand
CCATCAATCACATGAAATTTAAGACAATTCAGATCTCCATGATGATGTATTCTGATATGCTTAGAAATTGGAGTATCCAATTGATTTCTTATAGAACCGATATGCTCCAAAATTCTTCTTCAAAGATGACGGTCGGTCTTTAGTACGTAGATTTTATTACATCTGCGAACCGCTATGTATATCACAGATGTGGACATACAATTGTAAACGTTTTTTATTGGATATTTTTGTTTGGTAAGTGGGTGCTTAAAGCTTTTTTCCGTTGCAATATGTTTGCATGCTTTGCAGTGACCGCATTGCAAGAGACCTTTGGTCGATTGGAGCCAATTTTGTTCTTTTTCGGACGTAAAGAAGCTATGTGTCAGTTTTTCTCTAAGGCTGGTTCCTCGCTTATATGTGACTGACGCTTTTTCTTATAAAACTTTTTTTAGACTTGGGTCATTCTTCAATAGGTACCAATATTTATCCATAATGTCACGTATTTCCACGCTGTCACTGCCAAAGGTTAGAATGCATCTTATTTGTTCTTTTGCGTGTTCTTTTTCTTTGTTCTTATACAGCAATTGTGGCCGTTCTTTCTCCAGTGCATTTTTGTATGCTCGTTTTAGGGCTCTGTTCGGATATCCACGGTTTTTAAACCGTTCTTTTGCTTGATTTTTGAAATCTTCAATATTATTACAGTTTCTTCTGAGATGTTTATACTGTCCTGTAGGTATTCCTCATTTAAGGGGCAACTGGTGCTCACTTTTCCAGTTCAGTAAGGAATTGGTTGCTGTATCTTTTCTGAATACTGTTGTATGCAGAGTCCTTTTTAATAAGGAGTTCCAAAAATTCTAGTGCGTGATCATTGATTGTGTAGGTAAATCTTAAATTCATATCATTCATATTTAGATTACCTATAAATTTCTCAAAGTCCTTTCTGGAACCAGTCCAAATAATAAGGACATCATCAATGAATCTTTACCAAAGAAGAATATTTTTAGTGAAATGCTCAGATTTACTTGTAAAGACCACTGTTTGTTCCCAGTGGCCCAAAAACAGGTTTGCATAATTAGGGGCACAAGCAGTTCCCATCGCGGTGCCCCTAACCTGTCTATACCATTTCTTATCAAAAAGAAATACATTTCTAGTCAGTATAAAATTTAACAAGAGTGATAAGAAATCATTCCACTCTCCTTGATCAATTCCTTTTGTACTTAAAAAATATTCTACAGCTTTTATACCTAGATGGTGAGGTATGCTGCTGTAGAGTTGCTCTACATCTATGCTTACCAAAAATGCTGTTGGCGGTACATGAATATCATCCAGCCTTCTCAGTACATCTGACGTGTGCTTGATGAATGATGGTAATGTAGTAACTAAATCTTTTAGATTGTCATCCACCAGTTTGCTTATTCTCTCCGTCAGATTCCCAATACCGGAGATTGTTGGTCTTCCAGGTATTGGTATAATTTGCTTTTGAATCTTTGGTAGTGCAATAGAATGTAGACATGGGACATTTGGGAAGAAGATAATTTAGGTTTTTGTCTGTTATAAGATTCTTCTCTTTATCTTTTAACAGGATAGTTTTCAATTCTTTATAGTAAGAGACTGCGGGATTCTTTTGTAATACCTCATATGTGTTACGGTCATCTAGGATTTTAAGACACATTTTCTGACAGTCTTTTTTCTTCATGAGTACTATATTGCCTCCTTTATCCGCTGATTTAATTTCTAAATCGTTTTTTGGAGATCAATAAGTGCTTTGCGTTCTTCCAACGATAAATTTCCCATAGCATCAGATTTGTTGTCTCTTTTCTCATAGAGCAATTCTATTTCTGTTGTAACTAATTTGAGAAAAATCTTGATGTTATCTTTTATGACTGGCATAAATTTACTTTTGCCAACATATTTTGAGGTGTCTATTTTGCTTATCTTCGTTAAATCTTAATTTTCTTTCAATAGATCAACTAGATTTTGCAAGGCGATATTATCTTCGTAAGGCAGGCCAAGTGCTTCCATTTGTCTTTTCTTTTTTTCAGTAAAGTGTTTTTTGAGAGCCAATTTCCTCAAACAAATTTAAATCTTTTATAGTGGTGATCAAGTCTGTTATGTTAAAAAATAATAATGCAACCAGGATATATGTCAATATATATATATATATATATATATATATATATATATATATATATATATATATATATATATATATATATATATATATATATATATATATATATATATATACAGGAACAAATGCTCATATAAAGCAGTTTATGCACAAGCACGTCTTTACAAAACAAATTGTTATATATATGTATGTATCAGGCTATCCACTTTTTATCTGGTCTTGATGTGCCCTTTGGGTCTCATCAAACGATAAAATCACCCAAAAAGGTTTTTCCCTAATAAGGGGACCAAAGAGTGGTGATATTTGATACAATGAAACAAGAAATATTTGTATATAAAAAATACAATTAATATTTGTATATAAAAAATACAATTAATTATTTTTGTAAGTTGTCTGTAAAGGCTATTACTTACTGGACTGTGCAGTGCTGATATGTATTGAGCTTTACCGTCCTGTTCCTGGTTGCTATTTAGAAGTTGTTGTAGCTGTTGCCTATATATACAGTGGATATAAAAAGTCTACACACCCCTGTTAAAATTTCAGGTTTCTGTGCTGTAAAAAAATGAGACAAAGATAAATAATTTCATAACTTTTTCTACCTTTAATGTGACCTATAAATTGTACAACTCAATTGAAAAACAAACTGAAATCTTTTAGGTGGAGGAAAAAAAGAAAAGAAAAAGTGCATAATGTTGCATAAGTCCGCACACCCTCTTAGATTTTTTTATATCCACTGTGTGTGTGTATGTATATATATATAAATATATATATATATATATATATATATATATATATATATATATATATATATATATATATATATATATATAATGTTGTGACAAGGTAGCACTTCAGAATACAAATTGATCATAATCCACAGACTCTTAGGAAGGGTAAGTGGGAAAGGAAGATCTTATAGAGAAATTCCAAGTGCACCTTTAATCTGAATATTGAGAGTCTAGTCCACATGAGCTGAATGAGGAGCTTGCATTTTCATACATTGTTTAATTATATAGTTACATAGTAATTGAGGTTGAAACTTTTAGTCCATCTCCTCAGATCTGCAGTATTCAGATTAATGATTAATTAGGGGGGGGGGGGGGGATTAATTCCTTCCTGACCCCAGATACTGGTGATCAAACTCTTCCCTGGATCAATACACTCTAATTAACCAGGATAACTTTGAATCCCCATTTTATATAGAAAAATATCCAATCCCTTTTTAAAGTTATCTATGAAATCTCCTGTCTCCACCTCCTTTGGTAGAGCATTCCACAGTTTAACGACCCTTACTGTGAGGAACCCTTTTCTTTAAGGTGAACTCTTTTTACTTCTAACCTCAACGGATGTCCACTTGTCAGTTGAAAACCTCTTGGCACCAATAGTTTACTTTAAAAAGACTTATAAGACCCTGCATATATTTATGAAAGGTAATCATATCCCCTCTTAGACGACTTTTTTCTAGAGAAAATACGTTTAATTTGGTTAGTATTTCTTTATATCATAGCCTCTCCATTCCCCTTATTAGTTTTATTGCTCTTCTCTTTACCTTTTCCAGCTCTAAAATGTTCTTTTTTTATGTTGTGGTGCCCAAAATTATACTCCATATTCCAAATGACGGCATACTATGGATTTGTATAGTGGCAGAATTATATTTGCTTCCCTTGCTTCTATACCTTTCTTAATACATGCTAAAATGTTACTTGCCTTTGCATATGCTGCTGGGCATTGAGCACCGTTACCTAGGTTGTTGTCCACATCCCTTTCAATATCTAATAGCCCTAGATTTGCTCCATTAAGATTATAAATTGCATGGCTATTTTTCCTTCCAAGATTTATATTTATTCGTATTAAATATTATCTGCCATTTAGTCCTCCATTTCTCTAATTTGTGCAAATCCCTTTGGAAGGAAAGTACATCATTATCTGATTTAATTACATTGCACAACTAAGTGTCAACAGCAAAAATAGAGGTAGGACTGGAAAGTATTGTCTCAAAGTCATTAATAAATATGTTAAAAAGGAGAAAACCGAATACTGAACCCTGAGGAACCCCACTTACCACATTAGTCCAATCGGAGTATGTTCCATTTACAACAACCCTTTGCTTCCTGTCTTTTAGCTACCTCTCGATCCATGAGCAGATATTTACTGCAATCCCTGTATACCTTAATTTGCTCAAAAGTCTCCCATGAGGCACTGTATCGTAAGCTTTTGCAAAATCCAAAAATACTACATCCACAGAGTTGCCTTGATCCAAGTTCCTACTAACCTCCTCATAGAAAATAATTAGATTTGTGTGGCATGACCCATCCCTCATAAATCCATGTAGACTCCTACTTACAGTTGTGCTCAAAAGTTTGCATACCCTGGCAGAAATTGTGAAATGTTGGCATTTATTTTGAAAATATGACTGATCATGCAAAAAAAATGTCTTTTATTAAAGGATAGTGATCATATGAAGCCATTTATTATCACATAGTTGTTTGGCTCCTTTTTAAGTCATAATGATAAAAGAAATCAACCAAATGGCCCTGATCAAATGTAAGCATACCCTTGTAAGAAATTAACTAATAATTAAATAATTAAGGTATAATTTCTACAAATAATAAGTTCTTTTGGACAAATCAATAAACGAACATATGAATAAGTTTATAATTAAAAGATATATTTTGCATAAATCAATATACGGTTACACAATGGGTTTTAGACAAACAGATAGACAGTAGGGATAAAACGATATTTACAAAAAGATACTTATATGAATAATATACTACATTATAACTAGATACTACACCAAAGGTCAGCAATAACTTCAGAGTCCATGTGTTTAGGCCTCAAGTCACAGCACGGCATGGCTTCTGCTCAGCTGGGCACTCCTCTGGACACCTCTTCATGGACACCCACACTCCTAGACTTCTTGGACTTCCAGACCTCTAGACTTCCAGACTTAGACTGACTAAACTCTCTGGGCTTTTGTATGTCTTTATTGGACACTCCCCCTTGATATGTGACTGTACATCTCACTAAAATCATCTCACCTTCCCCAAACTCCATAAAAATTCCACAGATGGGAATCTCACACACACAGATGTCCCCTTGTTTACATATAAACACCCTAGGCCAAGAGACCCCGTTATCATGTTGTCTATATGATAGAGCGTCCACCACACCCAACTGTTCTTTTGTTTACCATAAACAACCTCAGGCATAAGTCTTTTGTTACAGTATGAATGGACTAGAAAGTTTCTCAGGGATAAGATGGGAGTTGACTAACACAATCTATATATCATAAATAAAGATTTATACGACTACATATATTTTATAAGATACACTTATTAAATACACAATGTTTAAAAATGATCACTTTATAAGCCATATGTTACACTCTTGAATGTTTGGCCTTGTTCCAGACACACACGGTTACACACACATTATCCGTGTTGATTCCCACTTATAATCTTGTTTTAATAAACATATTCTTATATACTAGCCCTTATTAACCATTCTAAAAGCTTTCCCACTACAGAAGTGAGACTTACAGGTCTATAAATTGCTGCATTTGTTCTTGCTCCCTTTTTATTTATCAGAACAACATGCCTCTAACTGGGTGAGGCTCAGCCCCCTTAAGCTATGCCCTCCCATACCACATCCTTGTGTACCTTTGCATATTTGTGTTTGTGATGAAACACATCTGCCTTGTAGCCTTGGTTGCTATAACAATTGAGAGAACACTCATCAGATATCTAAACGATTAGCCAGGTGTCCATTGTTAGCTAGGGCAGAAAATCTTGATGTAAAGCTTGACTCAAGGTCTATATGTGTAAGGGTCCAATAATCTGCAGCTAACTTTTGTGCAGAACATTTTTACCATTTCCACATATGTTCTATATCATATTTTCTTTCTTATAACACCTCTAACTAGGATACATAATAACCATGTACTGGCAACATATAACAACTCACAGTAATACATAATCCCAGTGCAACAATGTCATGCTCCCTTGGCCATATCCATAATTACTGGCAATATCAGTACTTGAACAAAGTAATCATGACAATTTCTTCCCCTTTCCTTTCTAGTATAGCATGGGAAGTTTATCCTGTCGCATAACTTTCCATATGTACAGGTGGTTAACGTTCCTTATGACATGACCGTCCATCCATGTGATAGTCTTAGTAGCTCTCTGGGCACCCTGCCTTCCCCTGTCCAGGGCGAATACTCACTCCTTCCCAGTGGCCTAGTGACCTTCAAGAGCCCCCTGGGAGACTTATAAGACCACTGCCTTGGAGGACCCTTCAAGGTAGTCCAGGGGAAACAGTACACCCAGGCTAGTAAGTCCAGCAAAAAATGGGGAGGATCCCTACCGAGCAAAGCAGAGAATACTAGATACAGGTTACTAGTGGGCTATGTCAAGACCACTCCCCAAGTCGGGATATAAAACACAGAAACAGTCTTGCATCTGATTTACTCAGACAAGTAAAGCGTTTGTTTTTTTCCTGTGTGCTGTGATTTGGTACAGGTGATAGGCGAGTGTTTTTGCCTGGGTCAAATTGTAGTATCTTTTGTAATTTGGAATTATGAGTCAGTTCAGTCGCAACCTCACTCAGTGTACATCCTGTCACACGTATGAATTACTGGAACAGATGATCCCGGTTCCATAACTCTGTGAGAGGCGTGAGCATGTTGCCTCTCTGGAAGCTCAGATTAAAGAACTGGAGAGGAGAATTGCAGCACTTAGTGATATTGCTCCACTGGAAAGGGAGCTAGTGCTCACTGAGCACAGTTTAGCTGACCCTGGCAGGGAGGGTGGAGATGGGGCTATTGATGATGTCCAGGGAGATTGCTGGGTTACAGTTAGAAGGGGGAACAGGAGCAGGAGGCAGGCCAATACCGAGTTGGCAAGCACCAACAGATTTGCCAGATTGAGTGCAACTGTTGGGGATGTCCATTCAGGAATGGCAATGCCAGATAGAGCTGTTCCCTCTAACAGCCGGGAGAACAAATCTACTTGAGGAGTGGGAGGGCAGAATAGGTAGAACAACAGACAGGTTTCGGTGGTAGGGGCTCTATTATTAGGAAGGGTGATTTGTCACCCAGATCCCAGCAATCAAACAGTTTGCTGTCTCCCAGGTGCTAAATTATTGAGAGGGGCTGAAACTTAACTGCTGGTCTTGGTACATATTGGTACCAATGACAATGTTAGTGGAAGATGGAGTGTCCTAAAGAATGACTTTAGAGAACTAGGTAATAAGCTGAAGGCAAGGCCCTCCAAGGTAGTATTTTCATAAATACTACCAGTGCCATGTGCTAGCCCAGGGAGGAAGAAGGAGCTTAGGGAGGTTAATGTGTCTCTAAAGATGTGGTGCACTAAGATAGGGTTTGGGTTTTTAGAGCACTGGGCTAACTTCTCACTTCAGTACAAACTCTACAGCAGGGATTGATTGCACCTTAATGATGAGGGAACTTTTGTGCTAGGGTATAGGATGGTAGAAAGGATGAAGAAGGTATTAAACTAGGTGGGGGAGGGGAAAGATATAAGTAATGGAGTAGAAGGTGTAGAGGTTTTAAGGGATGAATTAACAACCCATATGGGAGGATATGGGGGCGGAGGGGTAGTATAGTCAATCAGGAGGAATCACTAAGTATCACTACAAACTCATAACATACCATTATATTTTTATTTTTTCTGGATTCCCTTAAAACAGGGTCTCTACCAGATAACTGAAGAAAAGCCGATGTGATACCTATATTTTAAAAAAGGGACCAAGAGCAAATCCCGGGAATTATAGACCAGTTGGCCTCACTTCTGTAGTGGGAAAGCTTTTAGAAGGGTTAATAAGGGATAGTATACAATAATATGTTTATTTAAACAAGATTATAAATGGGAATCAACACAGAGTATGTGTGTGTAGCCTTGTGTGTCTGGAACAAGGCCAAACATTCAAGGGTATGTAAACATTTGATCAGGGCCATTTGGGTGATTTCTCTTATCATTATGACTTAAAAAGGAGCCAAACAACTATGTGATAATAAATGGCTTCATATGATCACTATCCTTCAATAAAATATTATTTTTTTTGCATGATCAGTCATATTTTCAAAATAAATGCCCAAATTTCACAGTTTCTGCCAGGGTATGCAAACTTTTGAGCACAACTGTAAGTAGGAGTCAACATGGATTTATGAGGGATAGGTCATGTCACACAAATCTAATTGGTTTCTATGAGGAGGTTTGTAGGAACCTGGATCAAGGCAACGCAATGGATGTAGTATTTTTGGATCTTGCAAAGGTTTTTTAATACAGTGCCACATTGGAGACTATTGTACAAACTAAGGGATACAGGAATTGCAGTAAATATCTGCTCATGGATTGAGAGCTGTCCAAAAGACAGGAAGCAAAGGGTTGTTGTAAATGGAACATACTCCGATTGGACTAATGTGGTAAGTGGGGTTCCTCATGGTTCACTATTAGGTCCTTTCCTTTTTAACATATTTATTAATGACTTAGAGGTAGGACTGGAAAGTAGTTTCTCCATTTTTGCTGATTGCACAAAGTTGTGCAAGGTAATTAAATCAGATAATGATGTGCTTTCCCTCCAAAGGGATTTACATAAAATTGAGGAATGGGCATCTAAATGGCAGATGAGATGTATTATGAATAAATGTTAAGTTATGCACCTGGGAATGAAAAATGGCCTTGCAATTTATAAACCCTAAAATACAGGGTTATCAGATATTGAAAAGTATATGGGAGTGCTTGTGGACATCCACCTAGGTAACAGTGCCCAAAGCCAAGCAGCAGCTGCAAAGGCGAATAAAATGTTGACTTTGAGACAATACTTTCCAGTCCTACCTCTATTTTTGCTGTTGACACTTAGTTGTACAATGTAATTAAATCAGATAATGATGTACTTTCCCTCCAAAGGGATTTGCACAAATTAGAGAAATGGAGGACTAAATGGCAGATGAGATTTAATACGAATAAATATAAATCTGGGAAGGAAAAATAGTCATGCAATTTATAATCTTAATGGAGCAAATCTAGGACTATTAGATATTGAAAGGGATGTGGACAACAACCTAGGTAACAGTGCTCAATGCCAAGCAGCATCTGCAAAGGCAAGTAACTTTTTAGCATGTATTAAGAAGGGTATAGAAGCCAGGGAAGCAAATATAATTCTGCCACTATACAAATCTCTAGTACGCCCTCATTTGGAATATGGAGTACAATTTTTGGCACCACTTCATAAAAAGGACATTTTAGAGCTGGAAAAGGTACAGAGATGGGGAACAAAACTAATAAGGGGAATAGAGGGACTAAGTTATGAACAAAGACTAACCAAATTAAACTTATTTTCTCTAGAAAAAAGGTGCCTAAGAGGAGATATGATTACCTTATATAAATACATCCAGGGTCAGTATAAAGATTTGTCAAGGGAGCTTTTTGTGCCAAGAGGTTTTCAACTGACAGGACATCCATTGAGGTTAGAAGTAAAAAGATTCCACCTTAAAGAAAGAAAAGGGTTCTTCACAGTAAGGGTAGTTAATCTGTGGAATTCCCTACCAAGGGAGGTGGTGACAGCGGATTCAATATATAACTTTAAAAAGGGATTTAATATATTTTTAAATAATATCAGGGTTATGTTATTCAGGGTTATCTTTTTAAATTAGAGAGGGAGTATTGATCCCAGTATCTGGGGTAAGGAAGGAATTTTTTTTTTTCTGTCTTGAGATAATTGGCAAAGTTTCACTCTGTTTTTTTTTCTGTTTTCCTTCCTCTGGATCAATTAACAACTAATCTGCATATTGCAGATCAGAGGAGATCTTAAAAGGTTTAACTTGATCGGGTAAAAGTATTTTTTTCAACCTCATATGTAACTATGTAACCTTGGATATGTGAAAACTAGAATTGAACCTTTCTTGAATTATCAAACTAACAAATTTATACTCTCCCATGCCACACCCTTGTGTATGTATGTGATGAAACACGTCTGCCTTGTAGCCTTGTTTGCTATAACAATTGAGATAACACTCATCAGATGTCTAAACTATAAGCCAGGTGTCCATGGTTAGCTATGGCAGAAAACCTTGATGTAAAGCTTGACTCAAGGCCTGTATGTGTGAGGGTGCAATGATCTGCAGTGAACTTCTGTGCAGAGCATGTTTACCATTTCCACATATGTTCTATATCACAATTTCCCTCTTATAATATCTTTTAACTAGGATAACCATGATAACCATGTTACATGCACCTTATAACCACACACAATATAATACATAATCCCAGGGCAACAATGCTCCCTTGGCCATATCCATGGCAATCAGTCCCTAAACAATGTAATCATGACAGTTAGTCTTACTCTCCTTTGCAACAAACTTTTTCATTTTCTATTTTAGGCAGTCTAATAGCCCTTTTGCAAGCCTCGTAGTCTTCCTTGTACTCACGTAAAGCAGTCTCTTTTTTTTGTATAATTTAAATGACTGTTTTTTTTTTACTCTTCATCTTCATCTTGAAGTCATTGTTAAGCCACATGGGTTGTGATCTACTCCTACTTTTTTTTCCACATGGTATATGGTGTTAAATATGTATATTTAATAATGATTTGAATGTTGTCCATTTATGTTCAGTATTTTTTCCTGTCAGTTCTTTGTCCCAGTCTATACTTTGTATTGCTGCCATTAGAACGTTAAAATCTGCCCTTTTTAAAACTAAGAGTTTTTGTTGGGCGCTTACAGTTTTGTTTTTTTATTTCAATCTCAAATGAGACTGTGTTATGATCACTGTTTCCCAAATGTTGCCCTATTTAAACATGTGATACTATATTAATATTATTTGTGATGACTAAATCCAAGATATCCTCATTTCTTGTCGGTTCTTGTATAACCTGGGCCAGATAATGATCACAGAGTGTACACACGAGCCTGCTCCCCTTAGCTGAACTGCTGGTCTCATTTATTCAGTTGATTTCAGGGTAATTAAAATCTCCCATTATTAGAACTTGACCATGCTTAGTTGCATTGCATTTCCAATCTGTAACAATAATTGTATTTCCTCTTTTTCAATTATATTTGGGGGTTTATAGCATACTCCTCTGCTATTTAACTCTACCTACAAACATTATCGCTAGTTCCACCATAAGTATCTTCTCTGACTATAGATTTAACTTTAGGCTTAACATACAGACAAATCCATCCTCCTGCTTTGCCACTTCCCCTATCTTTCCTAAATAGGTTGTAACCATCCAGATTAACAGTCCAGTCATGAGATTCATTCCATTTCAGTAATGCCTATTAAATTTTAAATATATATCCATTATTCAACACTATGCTATGTATTTTTGTTTATAATCCTGTTGCCAGTTGCCTCTGAAATTATAAAAAAAAAAGACATCACTCTCAATTGTATTAATAGATTTGTTTATTAGGCCATAATCAAATCTTTATTATGAATCATTTTCATTTTTTTTTTACTCAGATTTTTATTACCATCAGCTGATGTATTATCATCAGCGTCTTGAATATGAGAGGGTTACCTGTTTTTTTTCAGCTCCTGTAAGTGCCAAGGATTTAAAAAAGGCCTAAGTCGATTGTTGTTAACCATGAAGGTTGTGTCACACCTTGCATACAGTTATGTCACTGGCATGCATTACTTGTGGAGTCAGGGTGTAATTCTTCTTAAACAAGTTTACTAGTGTTCAAAGATAGTGTTGCATGCATACCACCAGCAAATATTAGTAGCATATCTGTCTTCATGGCAAATGAACAGCAGCATAATTGATGAACAGCAGTGCTTGATGCTAATCAATTTAGCTTGCTTTGAGAACAGCAATAATTATTTTATTAATATTCACTTAAAATTGTCTGTTAATCTAAATTATATGTGCTAATGTTGTTGACTGGTACATCAACGCTTGATTCAGTTAATATTAAATCTCTTTATTTTATTTTTTTAATTTTTTTACTTTCAAAGAGTGAATATAATGTGGCTAGAATAAAACCCTTACACATTTTTTTTTTAAGTTTAAAGTTTTAAGTTCTTTTATTTTATTACCAAAGTATACATGACTTCACCAGGTAGAGAGAGACCACACATACACACACCTCAAACTACAAAAAAGAAAAAATAGAGCCAAAAAGAGGTAACAAAGATAAAAGGGAGAGAGCAGACAGATGAAAAGAAAGGGGGGAGGGAGAAAGAAAAATACTGAGGCTAAAAGAAGAGAGGAAACATAGTAACGATAGACAAAAAGGGGTTGTGTTCTAAAGGAAGAGAGGGAAGAGGGAGAAAGAGAGGCAAAAGAGAAGAATGGACAATAGAAATATGGAGAGGAAACATAAGGAGAGGAAAAAGATTGATGAGACACAGAAGAATTAGACAAAGGCAAGAGACTGACAGAAGTTGAAGACAGGCAGGGATGGTGGAGGAGCTGATAGAAAGGTATAAGGTATGATTTACAAGAAGACGACAGAGGGTAAGAGAGAAAGAGAATAATAGAGCCAGAGGGATAGGATGAGTAGGAGAGAGCTACAGAGGAGAGAGAGGCAGCTGTGTGGAGAGATAAAGGTAAGGAGAGAGAGAGAGTTTGAGAGGAGGGAGAGAAGAGAGAAAGTAACAAGTGGTATAGATGGAAAGAAGAGAGGCGGGTGGGATAGCAGAGGGGGGAGACTGAGACATAGTAATGGAGAGGCAGATTGGGAGAGAAACCGATGTGAGGAAAAACAGGTGGGAAAAAATGACAAAGCGGAAAGAGAGAGTGGGGAGAGAAACACTGTTAGTGGGAGAAGAAAGTAGACAAAGGGAAGAGAAGACAGGCAGAGGGAGGGTGGTGAAAGAGACATATGCTGGTTAGAGATGAGAGATAGGGACAGGGATAAGGGGAGAGAAATAGGGTAATGCAGTAGGGGCTAAGAGGCACAGAGAGAGGGTAAAGGCAGTTAAGTGATAGACAGTTACAAACAGGAGAGTTGGGGAGGTGGAGAGAGACAGGAATGGAGCAGCCGGTTGGGAAAGAAACAGAGCAGAGGCAGACAAGAGGGGAGAGAAAGAGGGGGAGAAAAGACAAAGGGAAGGACGAGAGAAAAAGAGGGGAAACCCAAGACATGTGGAAGGGGAGAGAAATCATAAATTGAGAAGATATACAGAAATGGGACATGAGGGAGACAGTTGGTGGATATAGACAGAAGTTGCAAGATGAGAAGTTTAGAGGGAGAGATGGGGGATGGAGACAGGCAAGCTCCAGTGTGATAACATCAGGTAGGGGAGAGGTGGGACTACAACAGAGAGAATGACAGAGGGAAGAGACCGGAGGAAGAGAAAGCGTTTAGTTAGGAAAAAACAGAGTTTGACATGTGGGTGAGGGCAGAAAGGGAACCTTATCCTCCTCATCATAAAATCCTTAGGGGATTTATGCCCTCTGACCACAATACATAAAGTAAAATAAAGTGCTTAAAGATGTACAGTATTTTTTTGACAGAAGCTGGAGTTTTGCTTTAAAAAACATATATATATATTGGTCCTCTGTAGATTGGAGTTCAGGACTAGGGGCACTTTTGGGGTCTCTCCAGGTAGGAATAAACTAGAAAGTTATAATTGTTAGGAGAATGTGTTGTGAGCAACCTGGGAAGAAATCATTATCCTTTTAATTTATCATTTACCTCTGAGCTACAACACTGTGTAAAGGCTGTGTTGTAGTTGCTCTCAACATCTTGAGTGTGGAGTATTTATGGTGTACTCTATACAATGAGTGTACATCCTTTCCATCATTTTCATGTTCACTGATATTTGTTTTGAGTAGTTGTTTAGATTGTTAAAAGTTGTATAATTGGTTTATATATATATTTTAACATATCCTCAGGAGAAAATGAACGTATGCCAGTCTGGTTTGAATCAAAACTTGTTGCCACGATGATTCTTTTGGCTGCTGATGTGGAGCTCATGAAATATACAGAAAAGTAAGAACTTTAAAAAATACATTTGTTTAAATGATTATTCTCATAAATACTGAAATCTCAAAATGTTAGTTCTTTCGATTATTTTGTATGAAATAATCTTGTATAAACATATCTGCTTCTTATATACTCTCACTTTAACTTCTCTGTGAATTATATCTAGCAATAGAGCATAAATTCACAAAGGATTAGTTTGGGGGAAGTGTGTACACTTATGCAACTAGTTTTTGGTAAGTTTTTACACTTTAAGTCTCTAATGAAATACTTTTAAAAACAAGTTGAATTATTTTCGTCTACTATGAACTGACAAGATACAAATTTAGTAACAAGTCTAGTAGATGTGTCAGATCAATATAGTAGCACTTTGGAAGATTAGATACAATGGCCCCCATTCGATTCCTAGCCCATTATTACCTTCATACAGATCATATGTCTGCTGGTTAGAAATTTGGTGTTACAGATGTATTTAATTGACTCAAGCTTGCAAGTACAGACCAGTAAACCCTTCCCTTGCAGGTTATTGCGATTTTATTTATTTATATTTCCTATAGACTTATTTTACACTTAATACATCCAAACACATATAACACATAATATACATACACATACACATAGAGTAAGAACACACATAGATACACATATATAGATAGGTCACTACATCCACACACCCCCACCCTATACCTTAACCTATAAAAAATACACCTACAACATATATATTTTTCCATCACAGATATACAAATATAATTTTATTTTCAGTTATCCTTATTTTACTTTTGGGATTAATATGGAGGGTGGAGAGGAGAAGAGGAAGATAGAGAGAGGTGGCCCTGGGGAGTGGAGAAGTTGGGATGGGAGGAGTGGTAGAGGGGGGGGACAGAGTCACCCATAGTTATAGTTATCCCCAGCTCAGGGTCAGAGGGGGAGGGGCGTGATCCTACGGGGGGTGGTAGTGTGAAGGAGGGACAGGCCTCAGGGTCAGAGTAGGGAGCACAGGATCCCTGTCCACCATCGGGAAGGCAAGAGGCTTGGGGCAGAACAGGCCCTCACTACAAGCACAAAGAAATGGTGGTCCTCCTCCCCTCCGTACCATATGTGCCACTATCCTATATATAAAACAATAATTTAATATATGATGGGCAAAAGAGCGATAGAATCGATCCACCGTACAGTATGTAAATAGTACATTTGTATTCAGAATTCTGACAAATAGTTATTACCCTGCATTCTGGAAAGCTGAGCAGTGACATGCAAATGTGCCCACAAATGCTTCATTGTTCTTTCCATAACCATTTTAAACATGGCTTCCTTTAAAGCTTATGTCCGCTACATTACACCGCTTTTATGCAAAGCCAAGGTTGGAATATACACAAGCTTGGAATCCTACCCACGGACAGCCATTTCAGGGTTACTGCCTATGTAGTGAATATTTGAGTAGGTAGTTCATTACAACAATCATTTTAATATATGGTTGGCAAAAGACCAATGGAAGCCCTCCACCGTACAGTAGTACAGTATACAGTGGATATAAAAAGTCTACACACCCCTGTTAAAATGTCAGGTTTCTGTGCTGTAAAAAAATTAGACAAAGATAAATCATTTCAGAACTTTTTCCACCTTTAATGTGACCTATAAACTGTATAACTCAATTGAAAAACAAACTGAAATCTTGTAGGTAGAGGGAATACAAATAATGTGGTTGCATAAGTCTGCACACCCTCTTATAACTGGGGATGTAGCTGTGTTCAGAATTAAGCAATCACATTCCAAATAGGAGTCAGCATACACCTGCCATCATTTAAAGTGCCTTTGATTAACCCCAAATAAAATTCAGCTGCTCTAGTTGGTCTTTCCCGACATTTTCTTAGTCGCATCCCAAAGCCATGGTCCACAGAGAGCTTCCAAAGCATCAGAGGGATCTCATTGTTAAAAGGTATAAGTCAGGAGAGGGGTACAAAAGAATTTCCAAGGCATTAGATATACCATGGAACACAGTGAAGACAGTCATCATCAAGTGGAGAAAATATGGCACAACAGTGACATTACCAAGAACTGGAGCTCCCTCCAAAATTGATGAAAAGACGAGAAGAAAACTGGTCTGGGAGGCTACCAAGAGGCCTACAGCAACATTAAAGGAGCTGCAGGAATATCTGACAAGTACTGGCTGTGAGGTACACGTGACAACAATCTAACGTATTCTTCATATGTCTGGTCTATGGGATAGAGTGTCAAGACGAAAGCCTTTTCTTACGAAGAATGACATCTAAGCCAGGCTACATTTAGCAAAAACACATCTGAAGTCTCCCAAAGGCATGTGGGAAAAGGTGTTATGGTCTGATGAAACCAAGGTTGAACTTTTTGGCCATAATTCCAAAAGGTCTGTTTGGCGCAAATTTAATTTACCCCTGTGGTGCATCAGGGTAAGTTATCTTATTCTGGGTTGTTGACCTTACAGTATTACATGACCTGATTATCTTAATTAGTCTCCTGACACTCTAATCTTATTTGCTATGGATATATTCATGTCTGGCAATGTCTTTCTGTGCAGAGTGAACCCCTTATGTCTAGTTTCTCTCACTCTGGTTCCCCCTGTGCCTGGGACTCCATCCCTATACTTTTTTGCTTACTTGGGGACAGACCAGTAGTTTCATAGCACAAATCCACATAATATTTCAACAACCTACATGTGATACATGTAATATTCAGCATATATTGGAACAATGATATGTTAAAGGAACTGAGCCATGGAACACTATCAGCCTTATTAAATTGCGATTCAGTAAATTTAAAATGGCTCTATTTAAGCACACAGCATATTCTTTTTTCCAAAGTTTTTAGTTAGTGAACTTCTATCCACAAGCAAGGTCTTCACTAACTAAAAACTTCTGTAAATAAAATATGCTGTGTGCTTAAATAGAGCTCTTTTAAATTTACCGAATCACAATTTAATAAGGCTGTATATATTTGCCATCCTTGGCAAATAATTATACATATTTGCTGGCAAACATTATTTTTTATGTTATTTGTTCATTGGAGAAGGTTGTGCAATGAATTCTGATGAACTCCGCTGCTTTTGCATTGTTTAAAAGTGGTTTACTGTCTTTTTATTAGCTGCTAGGGCACTCTTACGTCTTTGAAAAAGCCTTTGCGAGTCCTATTTGGAAGCATAATATTTTTTCTACAATTTGGCTACATTTCTAAATTACGGGTTAGAAGTCAATTGCGAGCTTGTTGAATTAAATATGGATTTTGCGTCTAGAGCACTGGTAACATTTACGGCCCTGAAACATCAAAGGAGGAGATGGGACGGATTTAGGTTTTTGAACACCACAGTGATTTGGAGCCTGTAACTTGCAAATGGATTGCAAGGAACAAAATGTAGCCAATTAAATATCTGTAACTTTTACAGGCTCCATTACGGCATCTAGTAATAGCGATTTGGACAATTGAATAGAGGCCAATGTATGTTGGGATTGACTAAGAGATGTTACTTTTCTTATCACTTTAACTGGACAGAAGATAAATAAAGTTTTGGTGTTGTACTGTTAAAATAGTTTTACACTTTCCTAAATATGTAAAGATTGTTTATGTGCCTGTGAGTTTTACATTTTTAAAAGGATTTTAATTAAATTAATATAACATTTGTTTTACTTATTACAACCCGAAAAGTTAATCGGTACAATAACCAGTTCTTTTTTTTCTTTTTTAGTTTTTTTTTTTTTTTTTAATTCATTACAAAAAAAAGCAAGAAAATATATTTTAGTGTGCAGTATTCAGCTTTCTTTTTTTCTAATTGCCATGTAAAGATACAAAATTGGCATACAAAATAGGTTTAATGGGGACAAACACTGATCTGAAATAAAAAAAAAAAAAAAATCTATAATTTCATTCTTTTTTTTTTTTTTTTTACAGCGACGCCTTACCAGAGTTTGCACAGTTAAGAATTTTTTTAAATCCTCTTCTGGAAACTTTGTCCAAATTAAGTACTAATGCATATATGCCAACTCTAAAAACTGACAAGAGTTTACAACTTCTCTTGAAGCTGCTGCAAACATGCTCTTCACAAGCTTCAGCACATGATTCAGGTGAGTGATTTGTTTAATTCTTCTTCTTTTTTTTTTTTTTTTTTTGTATAAATCAGAACTAGTTCAAAAAAAGGTCACTACATATTTTTCCATGGTGCTCAGGAAATCAGGATACAGACTGCTTTGTATATTTTATTTTTCATTTTTAACTTTAACTAGCAAGAACATGGAACTATTTATTTTTATGGATCTGAAAGGTTGAACTTAATAGACAAAAAGTTTTCCTTTTTTTTCAACAAAATTATGTAACTATATATGTGTTACAGGCCTCCTTTCCAGTTCCTGGATCTTAACCCATCGATGCACCATAAAGGACTGACCGCTTGGCTTCAGCCACTGGACTATGTGAATAAACATCTCCATTGTGTTGTAATCTGTTTTGTCCCATTATTTGCCAGATAAAGATAATGTACTCTATATGAGGTCTGACCACTAGACATGGAGACAGCATTATGTGTATTTGGAGGTTGACCTTTGGTTCACAGGTGCCAGATCGGATGCCAGAATATTGGACCCCATGTGGAGTCAATCTCCTGTATTTGTCTGCCACTCCCTGTCATTGTTGTGTTGCAGTAGGTAGAGATAGGATCAGTATCTCAGCCACCAGATGCAAATAAGAGAACATACCATTTATATATGTCTCCGCACTCAGCAGTGAATATTTATAGCGGCTAGATACGGGGGGCGGGGGGGGGGGTGTATATAACACAACAATGACAGGGAGTGGCAGACAAACACAGGAGATTGGCTCTGCATTGTGTCTAATAGTCTGGTATCCTGTCTGGTACCTGTAAACAATAGACCAACATCAAAATACACATAATGTTGTCTCCATGTCCAGTGGTTTAGAACGTAAATACAATGGACAATGGAGGTGTTTATGCACATAGTCCAGTGACTGGAGCAAAGCAATCTGTCCTTTATGGTGGCTTAATGGGCTAAGTACTATACTGGAACATGGGTCTGTGACATTACTCCTCCTTTTCCAGACAGCAGTTCTGGGGGCTATGATCCTTAAAGGATGATTGTCTTCAACGGCAGCCCATAGCCATAGGTGGGGGGGTGGTGGTAGGTTGACCCAGTCTTGGGGTTGTTGCCCATCTTTCAGGAAAGTGTCAACAGTCTCTAACCCTAATTTCTGCAGTGTCTTGGGAACACAATCCATTGGTACAGTCCTTCCAGGTGGTATCTGAGTTGGCAGCCACTTCTCAGCTCCCCTCCCCCTTTTTTCTTCACAACTTCTGGCATACCAATCCTCAGGGTCCAAGGTAGCAACACAGCCAAGCCCCAGCTCCTTTTCCTAAACTAACCCATCCCAAATTGCAGGCATCATGATTGGGGACACATCCCAAGTTCTTGGGAACCAGGATCTCATCCAGCGGCATACTGCTACCCCTTTGGCCACTGGCAGGTTGTGGCTCTGGGGTATCCCATCTATGGAGCAGTTTAGGTGGGGTTAAAAAGCACTTCCCAGTTGGCACAATCTCCTTAGCGTCCGTTGTCAAGGCAGGGTTGGGGAAATACAGAGCAGGACTCAGGATGAGGGGCTCTGGATGGAGACTCCTGGCTCAGGCTCACCCAGGGTTGTGGACTTTGCTGGGGTCGGTAGCTCCTTAGGGTGAGTATTCTCAAGGGCTGGTAAGAATGGATCACCTCTGCCACTAGGGTATGCTGTGTCAGGTCCTCTGGTACCATGGGATGCTTGCCCATATCCTTTAACTCTGGGGCTGCCTAGACTGAAGATATCCCCGTCAGCCTTGCTGGTAACTCTGCAGAGCTTGGGAGGGAGTTTCAACTTGCTCCTTCCTCAAGGTCTCAGGGCCAATGTCCTCACCTGAACCTCCACACTTGTCTGAATCCCTTTGATTGTACGTTTGCAAGTCTTCAATCTTGCATGGTGCTTTGGTGAAATCACGATGGACACTGGATTCTAAACTCAAAGACAGAACCCTCCATCCTATGGCTATTGTTTTGTTGCCTTGAAATTAACCCTTGTATAGCTCTACGGAATATGTTGGTGCGCTACAGATAAACTATAATAATAATTTACCTGATCCATGCTGGGGAAGAGATTCAGGGTCTGTGGGAACGCCCCCTCTCTTGATTGCCCCCATGCCTTGATCTGGCATTACACTCTCCATGACTGTCAGCCTTGGCATCTCTACCTGTTTCCTGGACATCAGCGGTGACACGACCGACAAATTTGGGGGACCACGCTCACCCCAAATCTATCTATCTCTCTCCCCCTCTCTTTTTCTCTCCCCCTCTCTTTTTCTCTCCCCCTCTCTTTTTCTCTCCCTCCCCCTCTCTCTCCCTCCCCCTCTCTTTTGCTCTCTCCCTCCCCCTCTCTCTCCCTCCCCCCTCTCTCTCCCTCCCCCCTCTCTCTCCCTCCCCCTCTCTCTCCCTCCCCCTCTCTCTCCCTCCCGTTTGTTCAGATCTCGACACCAGCAGACACTTCAGATGACAGCATCATTACTGCAGAGACATGCACCAACAGACCCCTTTTCTTAGGATCTAAGAATCACACACCATGTACCTTTGATTAGTACAAGCAGACTCTGACACAACCATTCTTTAGTGTGTCCAAAGTCAGACTGCCAACTTCTTTATTGTTACAGAGACATATAAAACACAGAGAAATGACACAAAACACCAAAGTCCTTTCCCCGGTTCTAGCCCATCCTCATAGGCAAATAGCTTGCTACCCCTCTCACCCACATGGCTTTCTTCTCATTACACATTTTCTCTCCACTTACTTCCCCCTTCATGAATAAAGCCAGAGCCTTCACACATGGCCGATCGCAGGGCCATACAAATTATTTCAAATTATTTAACCATTTGTATACCCCAGATATGACTGTTAAGCAAGTTGTAAGTACTTTCTAACCACACATATAATAAGTGATGAACCCCAAACAGTCCAGTGGGCCCTTCTATTAATGACAGCTAGTTTCCCCCATCCTAGTGTGGCCTAGGAATTCGTCCTGCCGGACAAATTTCTAGCCACACTGATCTCACTTGTACGAGTGAAAGAGTTGTTATTATTTCACAGTCCACAATTCTACTAATTCCAATGGGCACACAATTTTGGGCATAGCCTCCATGGCTCAATTTCCATCCGCCTTCCCCATGGCCATGGCACATGCCCCCTCCCTTCCCATCCTGTGGGGAATACAATTTCCTTGGGCAGCAGCATCTAAACAGTCCTTGGGCCTATTAGTTCACCCAGTTCAACAGATCCTAGGGTGGTACACAGTCCAGGTGACAGTTCCCAAAGTGACATGGCTAGCCCCCCTCCCAAAAGCCTGGGCCAGTGCCCTCCTCTTCCCAATGTCTGAGGGGAAACATTTTCCTTGGGAGTCCCATAAACTAATACTTCCAGGGAGGTACATACCGGTCTGATCCTGAACCCAGCATCCATGATGGTGGTCTGGAACGGAGGCTCCACTTTCCCTTGCACCACAGTCTAGGCACAGTACCCCTTCTCACCTGGAGCAATGTTCTAGGCATGGGACTCCCTTTCTCCATCTCCTTGGACCACAGTTGGTGCGCTGTATTCCATCTCACCTGGAACCACATTCAGGGCACTGTGCTCCAGCTCTCCTTGATTGGGTACATAATAAGGAATGTGGTTGCTCTTTAACTGATTTGCTGTGTCTCTGTTTGGCAGGATCTCAGGGATCATAACCGCCCCTGCCCCCTGGTCTGTGGCTAGCTCTCTGACATTTTTTTTATCAGCGGGAGCTCCATGCTATGCCCAAAGTCCATTCCCAGGGCACAGTGAACATAGCTGCTCCTATCCAGACTGTTTGCTTGGCCTGGTTTCTGCCAACAGTCCTCTGTGCCAGGGTAATCAATACAGTCCAAGCGTGCCATTGCCAGCCCACCCCCCAATAACTAGGGCCCATACACTCTTCTGCCCCACTGCATGGGTAAAACACTCCCCTGGGGTGCCCAGAAAAATAGTAATTCCAAGGGGGAATTTACTGGACGGATCTGTGTCATGATTTAATTGTTTAAGGACTTATATTGTCAGCAATTTAGGAAATGTGCAAGGCAGCATGACATCGTTACATTGGGATTATGTGTTATTGTGTGGTTATATGTTACCTGTACATGGTTATTATGTAGCCTAGTTATAATATATTATGAGGGAAAATGTTATGTAGAATATATTTGGAATTGGTAGAACTGCTCTGCATAGAAGTTAGCTGCAGATTATTGCACACTCACACATACAGACCTTGGGTCAAGACAATTGCATGTACTTCAAGTAGTCCTAAGCAAACACTTGAGTTTAACATAAAGGTTTGTTCACTAGATATCTGGTGAATTTGATCTCAAGAGCTTTGCTAGCCCAAGGTTGCAAGCCAGATGGTCTGACATCACAAATCCACAAATGTACACAAGGGTGTGGTATTGGAGAGTATAAATATGTTGTTTTGATCATTCAATAAAGGTTGAGAGATAGGTGTGAGACTATTTCTGTGTGTTGTATCCTGACTTGGGGAGTGGTCTTGCCATGGGCCATTAAGTAAGCTGGATCCAGTATTCTCAGCCTGTACCTTTTGGGCCTTGCCCTCTTCAGAATCCATCTTTTGTGCCACAGAGAACAGGAACTACATGATTCTGCTGGGGTAGGTTTGATCTAGGTTCATATCAAGCCCCCTAGAGGAAGCAGATCGTGACAATCTGGAAGCCGGCACCCAATGTTGTGGTCTGGTCTAAAGACTCCAAATCTCTATGTTGTATCTGGATCAGCACATCACATCCCCCTCTCTCTTTTTAACCACCGCCTGGGCACAGCACTCACCTCCCTTGGGATCTTTGGTCACTGTGTTCCCTGGCAGGACCTCATAGCTCTCATCCAGACATCCCCTGGGGCCATCAGTTTTACAGACATTCTCTGTCTTCTCAACTGCCTTGTGATTAGCAATTGTGCCCCAGCCATTTGGGTCTGGCTGGTCCCCTTGGTCTGACACCTTCCCAAGGTTGTTCTTTGTGTTCGCCCCTGTATCCATGGCTGGTTCCTGGACTGTAGTTATCCACGGGAACCCCATGATCGGTTCACAATCCATCTATGGTTCCTTCCAGAACTCTCCCATGTCCTCCATCTGGCATGCTATTCCTGTCTGAGACTCAGACTCCACTTCTTTTGAGATGTACCCATAATGTATGGTACCATCCTCATCTGTCCCAGTTGTAGCAAAATATTAACTGGCCCTGACCCATTTGTACCTCCACATTGGTATCGTCCTGGTCAGGGTCCACAATATCCTCTCCCCAGACCTCTGGTAACCAATCTTCTTCCTCCCTGTCCGCCTGACAGGGGTCCTTCCAACTGGATGGCCAAAACCCCTCCATGGATGCCTCATCCAGCAATTCAACATACTCCGCCTCCAGCTGCAGCTCTTGCTGAATCAGGGATTCCAGCAAGGAAACCATGGTTCTAGTCCCAGACCTTGACAGCGTTTAAGAAACAAGTTATTGTGCCTCCTTACAGTCCCCATGCCACATTCAGGATCACCATAGACGATCTCCCAGAGACCATCTATTAGCTCCAATCGAACATAAAGATCCTCTTCAAGGGCACCAACAGGCCTGGCATGATACTGTTTCTCCAAGGCAATCTCTTTCCATACCAGTTTCTTCAGCCAGCCTGACAGCTCATGGCCCTGCCACAATCCCAGGAACGCCATCCATAGCTTTAGAAGGGCCATGCCTCTGCAATCCTTTGCATCTGTCACCTGTCTCTCTTTCTCTCTGCCTTTGTAAGTAGCCATCCTTGCTGCTGGTAAAAATGCTTGTGATCTCCCACCGATGCCACGAGCTGTCATGACCAGCAGATTTGGGGGACCACGCTCACCCCAAATCTATCTATCTCTCTCTCTCCCCCTCTCCCTCCCTCCTGTTTGTTCAGATCTCGACACCAGCAGACACTTCAGATGACAGCATCATTACTGCAGAGACAGGCACCAACAGACCCCTTTTCTTAGGATCTAAGAATCACACACCATGTACTTTTGATTAGTACAAGCAGACTCTGACACAACCTTGCCTTAGTGTGTCCAAAGTCAGACTGGCCACTTTATTGTTACAGAGATATATAAAAACACAGAAAATGACACAAAACAGGGACCTTCCCCCAGTTCTAGCCCATCCTCCTAGGCAAATAGCTTGCTACCACCTCACCCACATGGCTTTCTTCTCATTACACATTTTCTTTCCTCTTACAGAACCATAAAATAGCTCCCCCCTTCATGAATAAAGCCAGAGCCTTCACACGTGGCCGATCGCAGGGCCATAAAAATTATTTTGAATTATTTAACCATTTGTATATCCCAGATATGACTGTAAAGCAAGTTGTTAGTACTTGCTAACCACACATATAATAAGTGATGAACCCCAAGCAGTCCAGTGGGCCCTTCTGTTCATGACAAGCGGCCTGTGGTTCAGGACAAGTAACAGTCCATAGGTAGTTGGCAGACTCCCAGGGCTTGCTCTCTCCTCTGCCAACTGTCCAGTCTCCTTGGTTAGCGGCTGGAACTTTTTTGGTTGTTGGCCATCTCCCAGTGGCCGGTGCTGCTTAACACTGCTCCCTGGTCTTGCATCTACCAGGGTTCTCCTGGCCTCCCTATCCTGGTGTGTTCCCAGCAGTCCCTACGATCTTGCCTGTTCTGTAGAGCTTAGATCTCCAGGTTCCTTCTGATTTCCTTCCTCCACCTTACAGCGGTGTAGCCAACAGTTCATTTCCACTAGCAGTGTACCCTCTGCTAGCTCAACTGGGGAAGCACAGGGTAGCTCCACCTACTTGAGCCAGGTCCCACCTGGGCCCACCTCCTCAAGCAATTCCTA
>JAPZIH010000198.1:0-35652 GCA_027410445.1 Discoglossus pictus | reverse complement strand
CCCAGGCTGGATGTCCCTCTGTCCCTGGCTGTCCTACACTAGTTGTGTCTCTGTCCCAGGTTGGATGTCCCTCTAAACCTGGCTGTCCTATAGTAGATGTCTCTCTGTCCCAGTTTGGATGTCCCTCTGTCCCTGGCTGTCCTATACTAGTTGTCTGTCTGTCCCAGGTTGGATGTCCCTCTGTCCCTGACTGTCCTATACTAGTTTTCTGACTGTCCCAGGCTGGATGTCCCTCTGTCCCTGGCTGTCCTTCACTAGTTGTGTCCCTGTCCCAGGTTGGATGTCCCTCTAAACCTGGCTGTCCTATACTAGATGTCTCTCTGTCCCAGGTTGGATGTCCCTCTATCCCTGGCTGTCCTATACTAGTTGTCTGTCTGTCCCAGGCTGGATGTCCCTCTGTCCCTGGCTGTCCTACACTAGTTGTGTATCTGTCCCAGGTTGGATGTCCCTCTAAACCTGGCTGTCCTACACTGGTTGTGTCTCTGTCCCAGGTTGGATGTCACTCTGTCCCTGGCTGTCCTATACTAGATGTCTCTCTGTCCCAGGTTGGATGTCCCTCTGCCCCTGACTGTCCTACACTAGTTGTCTGTCTGTCCCAGGTTGGATGTCCCTCTGCCCCTGACTGTCCTATACAAGTTGTCTGTCTGTCCCAGGATGGATGTCCCTCTGTCCCTGGTTGTCCTACATGAATTGTCTCTCTATCCCAGGTTGGATGTCCCTCTGTCCCTGACTATCCTATACTAGTTGTCTGTCTGTCCCAGGCTGGATGTCCCTCTGTCCCTGGCTGTCCTACACTAGTTGTGTCTCTGTCCCAGGATGGATGTCCTTCTACACCTGGCTGTTCTATACTAGATGTCTCTCTGTCCCAGGCTGGATGTCCCTCTGTCCCTGGCTGTCCTTCACTAGTTGTGTCCCTGTCCCAAGTTGGATGTCCCTCTAAACCTGGCTGTCCTATACTAGATGTCTCTCTGTCCCAGGTTGGATGTCCCTCTGTCCCTGGCTGTCCTATACTAGTTGTGTCTCTCTCCCAGGTTGGATGTCCCTCTTTCCCTGGCTGTCCTATACTAGTTGTCTCTCTCTGTCCCAGGATGGATGTCCCTCTGTCCTACACTAGTTTTCTCTCTCTGTCCCAGGTTAGATGTCCCTCTGTCCAAGGTTGGATGTCCCTCTGTCCCTGGCTGTCTTACACTAGTTGTCCCTCTGTCCCAGGCCGGATGTCCCTCTGTCTTTGGCTGTCCTACACTAGTTGTCTCTCTGTCCCAGGATGGATTACCCTCTGTCCCTGACTGTCCTATACTAGTTGTCTCTCTGTCCCAGGTTGGATGTCCCTCTGTCCCTGACTGTCCTATACTAGTTGTCCCTCTGTCCCAGGATGGATGTCCCTCTGTCCCTGGCTGTCCTATACTAGTTGTCTCTCTGTCCCAGGTTGGATGTCCCTCTGTCCCTGACTGTCCTATACTAGTTGTCCATCTGTCCCAGGATGGATGTCCCTCTGTCCCAGGATGGATGTCCCTCTGTCCCAGGATGGATTTCCCTCTGTCCCTGGCTGTCCTATACTAGTTGTCTGTCTGTCCCAGGATGGATGTCCCTCTGTCCCTGACTGTCCTATACAAGTTGTCTCTCTCTATCCCAGGTTGGATGTCCCTCTGTCCCTGGCTGTCCCCTACTAGTTGTCTCTCTGTCCCAGGCTAGATGTCCCTCTGTCCCTGGCTGTCCTATACTAGTTGTGTCTCTGTCCCAGGTTGGATGTCCCTCTGTCCCTGGCTGTCCTTCACTAGTTGTCCCTCTGTCCCAGGCTGGATGTCCCTCTGTCCCTGGCTGTCCTACACTAGATGACTCTCTGTCCCAGGCTGGATGTCCCTCTGTCCCTGGCTGTCCTATACTAGTTGTCTCTCTGTCCCAGGATGGATGTCCCTCTGTCCCTTCCTGTCCTATACTTGTTGTCTCTCTGTCCCAGGTTGGAAGTCCCTTTGTCCCTGACTGTCCTACATGAGTTGTGTCTCTGTCCCAGGTTGGATGTCCCTCTGTCCCTGGCTGTCCTATACTAGTTGTCTCTCTGTCCCAGGTTGGATGTCCCTGTGTCTCTGGCTGTCCTACACTAGTTGTCTACCTTTCCCAGGCTGGATGTCCCTCTGTACCTGGCTGTCCTTCACTAGCTGTCCCTCTGTCCCAGGCTGGATGTCCCTCTGTCCCTGGCTGTCCTACACTAGATGACTCTCTGTCCCAGGTTGGATGTCCCTCTGCCCCTGGCTGTCCTATACTAGTTGTCTCTCTGTCCCAGGTTGGATGTCCCTCTATACCTGGCTGTCCTATACTAGTTGTCTCTCTGTCCCTGGATGGATGCCCCCCTGTCCCTGACTGTCCTATACAAGTAGTCAGTCTGTCCCAGGATGGATGTCCCTCTGTCCCTGGCTGTCCTACACTAGTTGTCTGTCTGTCTCAGGCTGGATGTCCCTCTGCCCCTGACTGTCCTACACTAGTTGTCTCTCTGTCCCAGGTTGGATGTCCCTCTTTCCCTGGCTGTCCTACACTAGTTGTGTCTCTATCCCTGGTTGGATGTCCCTCTAAACCTGGCTGTCCTATACTAGTTGTCTCTCTGTCCCAGGTTGGATGTCCCTCTGTCCCTGGCTGTCCTATACAAGTTGTCTGTCTGTCCCAGGATGGATGTCCCTCTGTCCCTGGTTGTCCTACATGAGTTGTCTCTCTATCCCAGGTTGGATGTCCCTCTGTCCCTGACTGTCCTATACTAGTTGTCTGTCTGTCCCAGGCTGGATGTCCCTCTGTCCCTGGCTATCCTACACTAGTTGTGTCTCTGTCCCAGGTTGGATGTCCCTCTACACCTGGCTGTCCTATACTAGATGTCTCTCTGTCCCAGGTTGGATGTCCCTCTAGCCCTGGCTGTCCTATACTAGTTGTCTGTCTGTCCCAGGCTGGATGTCCCTCTGTCCCTGGCTGTCCTACACTAGTTGTGTCTCTGTCCCAGGTTGGATGTCCCTCTAAACCTGGCTGTCCTATAGTAGATGTCTCTCTGTCCCAGGTTGGATGTCCCTCTGTCCCTGGCTGTCCTATACTAGTTGTCTGTCTGTCCCAGGTTGGATGTCCCTCTGTCCCTGACTGTCCTATACTAGTTGTCTGACAGTCCCAGGCTGGATGTCACTCTGTCCCTGGCTGTCCTTCACTAGTTGTGTTCCTGTCCCAGGTTGGATGTCCCTCTAAACCTGGCTGTCCTATACTAGATGTCTCTCTGTCCCAGGTTGGATGTCCCTCTGTCCCTGGCTGTCCTACACTAATTGTATCTCTGTCCCAGGTTTAATGTCCTTCTAAACCTGGCTGTCCTACACTAGTTGTGTCTCTGTCCCAGGTTGGATGTCACTCTGTCCCTGGCTGTCCTATACTAAATGTCTCTCTGTCCCAGGTTGGATGTCCCTCTGCCCCTGACTGTCCTACACTAGTTGTCTCTCTGTCCCAGGATGGATGTCCCTCTGTCCCTGGCTGTCCTACACTAGTTGTCCCTCTGTCCCATGCTGGATGTCCCTCTGTCCCTGGCTGTCCTACACTAGTTGTCTCTCTGTCCCAGGTTGGATGTCCCTCTGTCCCTGGCTGTCCTATACTAGTTGTCTCTCTGTCCCAGGATGGATGTTCCTCTGTCCCTGACTGTCCTATACAAATTGTGTCTCTGTCCCAGGTTGGATGTCCCTCTGTCCCTGGCTGTCCTATACTAGTTGTCTCTATGTCCCAGGATGGATGTCCCTCTGTCCCTTGCTGTCCTATACTTGTTGTCTCTCTGTCCCAGGTTGGAAGTCCCTTTGTCCCTGACTGTCCTACATGAGTTGTGTCTCTGTCCCAGGTTGGATGTTCCTCTATCCCTGGCTGTCCTACACTAGTTGTCTCTCTCTGTCCCAGGTTGGATGTCCCTCTATACCTGGCTGTCCTATACTAGTTGTCTCTCAGTCCCAGGTTGAATGTCCCTCTGTCCCTGGCTGTCCTACACTAGTTGTCTCTCTGTCCCAGGTTGGATGTCCCTCTGTCCCTGGCTGTCCTACACTAGTTGTCTGTCTGTCCCAGGCTGGATGTCCCTCTGTCCCTGGCTGTCCTTCACTACCTGTCCCTCTGCCCCAGGCTGGATGTCCCTCTGTCCCTGGCTGTCCTACACTAGATGACTCTCTGTCCCAGGTTGGATGTCCCTCTGTCCCTAGCTGTCCTATACTAGTTGTCTCTCTGTCCCAGGTTGGATGTCCCTCTATACCTGGCTGTCCTATACTAGTTGTCTCTCTGTCCCTGGATGGATGCCCCCCTGTCCCTGACTGTCCTATACAAGTTGTCAGTCTGTCCCAGGATGGATGTCCCTCTGTCCCTGGCTGTCCTACACTAGTTGTCTGTCTGTCTCAGGCTGGATGTCCCTCTGCCCCTGACTGTCCTACACTAGTTGTCTCTCTGTCCCAGGTTGGATGTCCCTCTTTCCCTGGCTGTCCTATACTAGTTGTCTGTCTGTCCCAGGCTGGATGTCCCTCTGTCCCTGACAGTCCTACACTAGTTGTCTCTCTGTCCCAGGTTGGATGTCCCTCTTTCCCTGGCTGTCCTATACTAGTTGTCTGTCTGTCCCAGGCTGGATGTCCCTCTGTCCCTGACAGTCCTACACTAGTTGTCTCTCTGTCCCAGGTTGGATGTCCCTCTGTCCATGGCTGTCCTATACAAGTTGTCTGTCTGTCCCAGGATGGATGTCCCTCTGTCCCTGGTTGTCCTACATGTGTTGTCTCTCTATCCAAGGTTGGATGTCCCTCTGTCCCTGACTGTCCTATACTAGTTGTCTGTCTGTCCCAGGCTGGATGTCCCTCTGTCCCTGGCTGTCCTACACTACTTGTGTCTCTTTCCCAGGTTGGATGTCCCTCTAGACCTGGCTGTCCTATATTACATGTCTCTCTGTCCCAGGTTGGATGTCCCTCTAGCCCTGGCTGTCCTATACTAGTTGTCTGTCTGTCCCAGGCTGGATGTCCCTCTGTCCCTGGCTGTCCTACACTAGTTGTGTCTCTGTCCCAGGTTGGATGTCCCTCTAAACCTGGCTGTCCTATAGTAGATGTCTCTATGTCCAAGGTTGGATGTCCCTCTGTCCCTGGCTGTCCTATACTAGTTGTCTGTCTGTCCCAGGTTGGATGTCCCTCTGTCCCTGACTGTCCTATACTAGTTGTCTGTCTGTCCCAGGTTGGATGTCCCTCTGCCCCTGACTGTCCTACACTAGTTGTGTCTCTGTCCCAGGTTGGATGTCACTCTGTCCCTGGCTGTCCTATACTAGATGTCTCTCTGTCCCAGGTTGGATGTCCCTCTGCCCCTGACTGTCCTACACTAGTTGTCTGTCTGTCCCAGGTTGGATGTCCCTCTGCCCCTGACTGTCCTACACTAGTTGTCTCTCTGTCCCAGGTTGGATGTCCCTCTGTCCCGGACTGTCCTATACAAGTTGTCTGTCTGTCCCAGGATAGATGTCCCTCTGTCCCTGGTTGTCCTACATGAGTTGTCTCTCTATCCCAGGTTGGATGTCCCTCTGTCCCTGACTATCCTATACTAGTTGTCTGTCTGTCCCAGGCTGGATGTCCCTCTGTCCCTGGCTGTCCTACACTAGTTGTGTCTCTGTCCCAGGATGGATGTCCTTCTACACCTGGCTGTTCTATACTAGATGTCTCTCTGTCCCAGGCTGGATGTCCCTCTGTCCCTAGCTGTCCTTCACTAGTTGTGTCCCTGTCCCAAGTTGGATGTCCCTCTAAACCTGGCTGTCCTATACTAGATGTCTCTCTGTCCCAGGTTGGATGTCCCTCTGTCCCTGGCTGTCCTATACTAGTTGTGTCTCTCTCCCAGGTTGGATGTCCCTCTTTCCCTGGCTGTCCTATACTAGTTGTCTCTCTCTGTCCCAGGATGAATGTCCCTCTGTCCTACACTAGTTTTCTCTCTCTGTCCCAGGTTAGATGTCCCTCTGTCCAAGGTTGGATGTCCCTCTGTCCCTGGCTGTCTTACACTAGTTGTCCCTCTGTCCCAGGCCGGATGTCCCTCTGTCTTTGGCTGTCCTACACTAGTTGTCTCTCTGTCCCAGGATGGATTACCCTCTGTCCCTGACTGTCCTATACTAGTTGTCTCTCTGTCCCAGGTTGGATGTCCCTCTGTCCCTGACTGTCCTATACTAGTTGTCCCTCTGTCCCAGGATGGATGTCCCTCTGTCCCTTGCTGTCCTATACTAGTTGTCTCTCTGTCCCAGGTTGGATGTCCCTCTGTCCCTGACTGTCCTATACTAGTTGTCCATCTGTCTCAGGATGGATGTCCCTCTGTCCCAGGATGGATGTCCCTCTGTCCCAGGATGGATTTCCCTCTGTCCCTGTCTGTCCTATACTAGTTGTCTGTCTGTCCCAGGATGGATGTCCCTCTGTCCCTGACTGTCCTATACAAGTTGTCTCTCTCTATCCCAGGTTGGATGTCCCTCTGTCCCTGGCTGTCCCCTACTAGTTGTCTCTCTTTCCCAGGCTAGATGTCCCTCTGTCCCTGGCTGTCCTATACTAGTTGTGTCTCTGTCCGAGGTTGGATGTCCCTCTGTCCCTGGCTGTCCTATACTAGTTGTGTCTCTGTCCCAGGTTGGATGTCCCTCTAAACCTGGCTGTCCTAAACTAGATGTCTCTCTGTCCCAGGTTGGATGTCCCTCTGTCCCTGACTGTCCTACACAAGTGGTGTCTCTGTCCCAGGCTGGATGTCCCTCTATCCCTGGCTGTCCTATACTAGTTGTATATCTCTGTCCCAGGATGGATGTCCCTCTGTCCCAGGTAGGATGTCCCTCTGTCCCTGGCTGTCCTACACTATTTGTCTCTGTGTCCCAGGATGGATGTCCCTCTGACCCTGACTGTCCTACACTAGTTGTCTCTCTATCCCAGGTTGGATGTCCCTTTGTCCCTGACTGTCCTACACTAGTTGTCTTTCTGTCACAGGTTGGATGTCCCTCTGTCCCTGACTGTCCTACACTAGTTGTTTCTCTATCCCAGGTTGGATGTCCCTCTGTCCCTGACTGTCCTACACTAGTTGTCTCTCTGTCACAGGTTGGATGTCCCTCTGTCCCTGACTGTCCTACACTAGTTGTCTCTCTGTCCCAGGTTTGATGTCCCTCTGTCCCTGACTGTCCTACACTAGTTGTCTCTCTGTCCCAGGCTGGATGTCCCTTTGTCCCTGACTGTCCTATACAAGTTGTCTCTCTGTCCCAGGATGGATGTCCCTCTCTTGGTCGGATGTCTCTCTCTTGGTCGGATTTCCCTCTGATGGTCGAATGTCTCCCTGTTGGTCGGATGTCCCTCTGATGGTGGAATTTCCCTCTGATGGTCGGATTTTACTCTGATGGTCGGATTTCCCTCTGATGGTCGGATTTCCCTCTGATGGTCGGATGTCTTCCTGATGGTCGGATGTCTCCCTCATGGTCGGATGTCACTCTGATGGTCGGATGTCCCTCTGATGGTCGGATGTCTCCCTGATGGTCGGATGTCTCCCTGTTGGTCGGATGTCTCTCTGTTGGTCGGATGTCTCTCTGTTGGTCGGATGTCTCCCTGTTGGTCGGATGTCTCCCTGTTGGTCGGATGTCTCTCTGTTGGTCGGATGGCTCCCTGTTGGTCGATTGGCTCCCTGTTGGTCGGATGTCTCTCTGATGGTCGGATGTCTCTCTGTTGGTCGGATGTCCCTCTGATGGTCGGATGGCTCCCTGTTGGTCGGATGGCTCCCTGTTGGTCGGATGGCTCCCTGTTGGTCGGATGTCTCTCTGTTGGTCGGATGTCTCTCTGATGGTCGGATGGCTCTCTGTTGGTCGGATGGCTCTCTGTTGGTCGGATGGCTCCCGGTTGGTCGGATGGCTCCCTGTTGGTCGGATGTCTCTCTGTTGGTCGGATGTCTCTCTGTTTGTGCCACTTGTCCCAGGGCTGTTTTTGCCAGTACAGGGGATTGATCTGTGTCCAGACGGGAGGAGGCGGGGGGGGGGGCAGTTAAACCTCCATTTGTTCTTTGTTTACTATAAATAAATCAAAGAGAAGAAATTAAATCACAGGAACAGTCAGTGTTGGGTAAACAAGAGGGAGTGTGAGAGCGAGACCTGAGAGAGGGAGGGAGTGTGAGAGAGACCTGAGAGAGGGAGTGTGAGAGAGAGAGACCTGAGAGACTGGGAGAGAGGGAGGGAGTGTGAGAGAGACCTGAGAGAGGGAGGGAGTGTGAGAGAGACCTGAGAGAGGGAGGGAGTGTGAGAGAGAGACCTGAGAGAGGGAGGGAGTGTGAGAGAGACCTGAGAGAGGGAGTGTGAGAGAGAGAGACCTGAGAGACTGGGAGAGAGGGAGGGAGTGTGAGAGAGACCTGAGAGAGGGAGGGAGTGTGAGAGAGACCTGAGAGAGGGAGGGAGTGTGAGAGAGAGACCTGAGAGAGGGAGGGAGTATGAGAGAGACCTGAGAGAGGGAGGGAGTGTGAGAGAGAGAGACCTGAGAGAGGGAGGGAGTGTGAAAGAGACCTGAGAGAGGGAGTGTGAGAGAGAGAGACCTGAGAGACTGGGAGAGAGGGAGGGAGTGTGATAGAGACCTGAGAGAGGGAGGGAGTGTGAGAGAGACCTGAGAGAGGGAGGGAGTGTGAGAGAGAGAGACCTGAGAGAGGGGGGGAGTGTGAGAGAGAGAGACCTGAGAGAGAGAGGGAGTGTGAGAGAGACCTGAGAGAGGGAGGGAGTATGAGAGAGACCTGAGAGAGGTAGGGAGTGTGAGAGAGACCTGAGAGAGGGAGGGAGTATGAGAGAGACCTGAGAGAGGTAGGGAGTGTGAGAGAGAGAGACCTGAGAGAGGGGGGGAGTGTGAGAGAGAGAGACCTGAGAAAGGGAGGGACTGTGAGAGAGACCTGAGAGAGGGAGGGAGTGTGAGAGAGACCTGAGAGAGACCTGAGAGAGGGAGGGAGTGTGACCTCAGAGACCTGAGAGAGAGAGGGAGGGAGTGTGAGAGAGAGACCTGAGAGAGGGGGGGAGTGTGAGAGAGAGAGACCTGAGAGAGGGAGGGACTGTGAGAGAGACCTGAGAGAGGGAGGGAGTGTGAGAGAGACCTGAGAGAGACCTGAGAGAGGGAGGGAGTGTGACCTCAGAGACCTGAGAGAGAGAGAGAGGGAGGGAGTGTGAGAGAGAGACCTGAGAGAGAGAGGGAGGGAGTGTGAGAGAGAGACCTGAGAGAGAGAGAGAGGGAGGGAGTGTGACCTCAGAGACCTGAGAGAGGGAGGGAGTGTGACCTCAGAGACCTGAGAGAGGGAGGGAGTGTGACCTCAGAGACCTGAGAGAGAGTAACTTAAGATACACAGAGTGACCTGAGACAGATAGGGGTGTGACCCTGCAGAGGTGCATTGTGGGTGTGTGTGGGAATTTAGTCAGTGTGGGTCAGGTACACCTGCTGGATAGTCCCCTGTTACTGACCTCTAACCTGGTCTGGACATGAAGGGTCTCACTGATGAGGATCTGCACCAATACCTGATGAGCACAGTAAGTCCTGGGGTGGGGGGTCCGGGGGGCTCGGGAGCCAGATGAGGGGCCTCTGGTGGTCTGTAGTTGGACACTTTCATGTGAGGTGCCACCTGAGTATATGACAATCTCTTATAAACAGGGCTCATTAGTCAGACATTGGGGTCCCAACCTCGGTTGCACCTTCCAGATAGGAGGAATCCCCCGAGGGTCCTCGGGCTCCTCCTTTTATGGTGGTCATTGGATCACTTGTCTCGTTTCTCTATATTTTCAGACTTGATCCTTTTTTCTTATTTTAAATTGCACTGTTTGTGAATTCAAATAAAGGTTTTCAAAATATGTTTTTTAATTGATAGAGTAATAATAATACTCCTACCAGGACACACCCCTGGGGGTTCATTACTATTCTGGACATTCAGAATGGGGGAGATTTGGGGGTAAAGGTGGTAGTAGCAGGGGCAGGATTGGGATGGGGCGATACCAGCTGTAGGGGGCGAGAAACACAGGAAGAGATAATAACAAAAAAGCCCATCCAATCAGCCCATTACATCTACTGAAAAGTACTGTAGAGTGGTGATGAAGAGGCGTAGAATATAACAGGAGACCCTGCCCCAGTGAGCTTACACTCTAGTGGTACAATGGGAGACCCTGCCCCACTGAGCTTACACTCTAGTGGTATAATGGGAGACCCTGCCCCACTGAGCTTACACTCTAGTGGTACAATGGGAGACCCTGCCCCACTGAGCTTACACTCTAGTGGTGGTATGGGAGACCCTGCCCAAGTGAGATTACACTCTAGTGGTACAATGGGAGACCCTGCCCCACTGAGCTTACACTCTAGTGGTACAATGGGAGACCCTGCCCCACTGAGCTTACACTCTAGTGGTACAATGGGAGACCCTGCCCCACTGAGCTTACACTCTAGTGGTACAATGGGAGACCCTGCCCCACTGAGCTTACACTCTAGTGGTATAATGGGAGACCCTGCCCCACTGAGCTTACACTCTAGTGGTATAATGGGAGACCCTGCCCCAGTGAGCTTACACTCTAGTGGTACAATGGGAGACCCTGCCCCAGTGAGCTTACACTCTAGTGGTACAATGGGAGACCCTGCCCCAGTGAGCTTACACTCTAGTGGTATAATGGGAGACCCTGCCCCAGTGAGCTTACACTCTAGTGGTACAATGGGAGACCCTGCCCCAGTGAGCTTACACTCTAGTGGTACAATGGGAGACCCTGCCCCACTGAGCTTACACTCTAGTGGTACAATGGGAGACCCTGCCCCAGTGAGCTTACACTCTAGTGGTACAATGGGAGACCCTGCCCCAGTGAGCTTACACTCTAGTGGTACAATGGGAGACCCTGCCCCACTGAGCTTACACTCTAGTGGTACAATGGGAGACCCTGCCCCAGTGAGCTTACACTCTAGTGGTACAATGGGAGACCCTGCCCCAGTGAGCTTACACTCTAGTGGTACAATGGGAGACCCTGCCCCAGTGAGCTTACAGTCTAGTGGTACAATGGGAGACCCTGCCCCAGTGAGCTTACAGTCTAGTGGTATAATGGGAGACCCTGCCCCAGTAAACTTACACTCTAGTGGTGGTATGGGAGACCCTGCCCAAGTGAGCTTACACTCTAGTGGTACAATGGGAGATCCTGCCCCAGTGAGCTTACACTCTAGTGGTATAATGGGAGACCCTGCCCCAGTGAGCTTACACTCTAGTGGTACAATGGGAGACCCTGCCCCAGTGAGCTTACACTCTAGTGGTACAATGGGAGACCCTGCCCCAGTAAACTTACACTCTAGTGGTGGTATGGGAGACCCTGCCCCAGTGAGCTTACACTCTAGTGGTACAATGGGAGACCCTGCCCCAGTAAACTTACACTCTAGTGGTGGTATGGGAGACCCTGCCCAAGTGAGCTTACACTCTAGTGGTACAATGGGAGATCCTGCCCCAGTGAGCTTACACTCTAGTGGTATAATGGGAGACCCTGCCCCAGTGAGCTTACACTCTAGTGGTACAATGGGAGATCCTGACTACTTGTAGAACTTGAGATTCTGTCCCAAGGAGCTGACACTCTAGTATAACAGGAAACCCTGACACAGCCCCCGGTGTAGATATTTAAAAGACCCCTGTAGTTTGGTAAAATCATCACCTGCTTGTGCTGCACGACAGAAGCATAACCTATCAGAGAAATGGGCAGGTCTATCTATCTGCTAATATGTCTGTAACCTGAGGGGGAGGGATATCCTACGTTTGGCTCCTATTGTACTATTGTCATGGGGCTGTGTGTAATGAATACAGAATCTTATCTGCATCCACAGTCCCTCCCACCTATAATTCTGTTACAGATGCTTCAGTACAAACCCCCAGCAGCCCCACCCATATACCGGGGGAAACCCAACAGACCCCGGGGGGCCCACCCTGTATCAGAGTCTGGGAGCCATGCGCCCCACCCAGTATCTTTGTCTGGTGGCCACGCTCCCCACCCAGTATCAGTGTCTGGTGGCCACGCTCCCCACCCAGTATCAGTGTCTGGGGGCCATGTACCCCACCCAGTATCAGTGTCTGGGGGCCACGTACCCCACCCAGTATCAGTGTCTGGGGGCAACGTGCCAAACCCAGTATCAGTGTCTGGGGGCAACGTGCCAAACCCAGTATCAGTGTCTGGGGTCCACACGCCCCACCCAGTATCAGTGTCTGGGGTCCACACGCCCCTCCCAGTATCAGTGTCTGGGGGCCACGCACCCCACCCAGTATCAGTGTCTGGGGGCCACGCACCCCACCCAGTATCAGTGTCTGGGGGCCACGCACCCCACCCAGTATCAGTGTCTGGGGGCCACGCACCCCACCCAGTATCAGTGTCTGGGGGCAACGTGCCAAACCCAGTATCAGTGTCTGGGTCCACGCGCCCCACCCAGTATCAGTGTCTGGTGGCCACGCGCCCCACCCAGTATCAGTGGCTGGGGGCCACGTACCCCACCATTTATCCGTGTCTGGGGGCCACGTGCCCCACCCTGTATCAGTGTCTGGGCATCACGTGCCCCACCCTGTATCAGTGTCTGGGGGCCACGTGCCCCACCCTGTATCAGTGTCTGGGGGCCACGTGCCCCACCCAGTATCAGTGTCTGGGGGCCACGCGCCCCACCCAGTATCAGTGTCTGGGGGCCACGCGCCCCACCCTGTATTAGTGTCTGGGGTACACGCGCCCCACCCTGTATCAGTGTCTGGGGGCCACGCGCCCCACCCTGTATCAGTGTCTGGGGGCCACGTGCCCCACCCTGTATCAGTGTCTGGGGGCCACGTGCCCCACCCTGTATCAGTGTCTGGGGGCCACTCGCCAAACCCTGTATCAGTGTCTGGGTCCACGCGCCCCACCCAGTATCAGTGTCTGGTGGCCACGCGCCCCACCCAGTATCAGTGGCTGGGGGCCACGTACCCCACCATTTATCCGTGTCTGGGGGCCACGTGCCCCACCCTGTATCAGTGTCTGGGGGCCACGTGCCCCACCCTGTATCAGTGTCTGGGGGCCACGTGCCCCACCCTGTATCAGTGTCTGAGGGCCACGCGCCCCACCCAGTATCAGTGTCTGGGGGCCATGTGCCCCACCCTGTATCAGTGTCTGGGGGCCACGTGCCCCACCCTGTATCAGTGTCTGGGGGCCACGTGCCCCACCCTGTATCAGTGTCTGAGGGCCACGCGCCCCACCCAGTATCAGTGTCTGGGGGCCACGCGCCCCACCCAGTATCAGTGTCTGGGGGCCACGCGCCCCACCCAGTATCAGTGTCTGGGGGCCACGCGCCCCACCCAGTATCAGTGTCTGGGGGCCACGCGCCCCACCCAGTATCAGTGTCTGGGGGCCACGCGCCCCACCCAGTATCAGTGTCTGGGGTACACGCGCCCCACCCTGTATCAGTTACTGGGGGCCACGTGCCCCACCCTGTATCAGTGTCTGGGGTCCACGTGCCCCACCCTGTATCAGTGTCCGGGGGCCACGTGCCAAACCCTGTATCAGTGTCCGGGGGCCACGTGCCAAACCCTGTATCAGTGTCTGGGGGCCACGTGCCAAACCCTGTATCAGTGTCTGGGGGCCACGTGCCCCACCCTGCATCACCCTCTCTCCTCTTCCTACATACCCCATCACTGCCCTCTCTCTCTCCTTCCTACATACCCCATCACTGCCCTCTCCCCTTCCTACATAACCCATCACTGCTCTCTCTCCCCTTCCTACAAACCCCATCGCTGCCCTCTCTCTTTCCTTCATACCCCATCACTGCCCTCTCTCCCATTCCTACATACCCCATCGCTGCCCTCTCTCTTTCCTACATACCCCATCACTGCCCTATCTCCCCTTCCTACATACCCCATCACTGCCCTCTCTCTCTCCTTCCTACATACCCCATCACTGCCCTTTCTCCCCTTCCTACATACCCCATCACTGCCCTCTCTCCCCTTCCTACATACCCCATCACTGCCCTCTCTCCTCTTCCTACATACCCCATCGCTGCTCTCTCTCCTCTTCCTACATACCCCATCGCTGCTCTCTCTCCTCTTCCTACATACCCCATCGCTGCCCTCTCTCCTCTTCCTACATACCCCATCGCTGCCCTCTCTCCCCTTCCTACATACCCCATCGCTGCCCTCTCTCCTCTTCCTACATACCCCATCGCTGCCCTCTCTCCCCTTCCTACATACCCCATCGCTGCCCTCTCTCCTCTTCCTACATACCCCATCGCTGCTCTCTCCCCTTCCTACATACCCCATCACTGCTCTCTCCCCTTCCTACATACCCCATCACTGCCCTCTCTCCTTCCTACATACCCCATCACTGCCCTCTCTCCTTCCTACATACCCCATCACTGCCCTCTCTCCTTCCTACATACCCCATCACTGCCCTCTCCCCTTCCTACATACCCCATCACTGCTCTCTCTCCTCTTCCTACATACCCCATCGCTGCCCTCTCTCTTTCCTACATACCCCATCACTGCCCTCTCTCTCTCCTTCCTACATACCCCATCACTGCCCTTTCTCCCCTTCCTACATACCCCATCACTGCCCTCTCTCCCCTTCCTACATACCCCATCACTGCCCTCTCTCTCCCCTTCCTACATACCCCATCACTGCCCTCTCTCTCCTCTTCCTACATACCCCATCACTGCCCTCTCTCTCCTCTTCCTACATACCCCATCACTACCCTCTCTCTCCTTCCTACATACCCCATCACTGCCCTCTCTCTCCCCTTCCTACATACCCCATCACTGCCCTCTCTCTCCTCTTCCTACATACCCCATCACTGCCCTCTCTCTCCTCTTCCTACATACCCCATCACTACCCTCTCTCTCCTTCCTACATACCCCATCACTGCCCTCTCTCTCCCCTTCCTACATACCCCATCACTGCCCTCTCTCTCCTCTTCCTACATACCCCATCACTGCCCTCTCTCCTTCCTACATACCCCATCACTGCCCTCTCTCTCCTTCCTACATACCCCATCACTGCCCTCTCTCTCCTTCCTACATATCCCATCACTGCCCTCTCTCTCCTTCCTACATACCCCATCATTGCCCTTTGCCCCCGCAGGGTGACCTCCGCCGGTGCCGCGTCTCTCGGATGGTAGAGGAGGTGCAGCGGGTGATGGAGCAGCTCACATCTGAGATCAGCTCCAGAGACTCCCGCTTCCAGAGTGTCTCCAATGGGATTCACAGTGACAGCCTGAAGGTGAGTCCAAGAGAGTGTGAGAGAGTGCTGGGGAGCCACCGAGACTGTCAGAGAGTCCATACGAGTGTGAGAGAGTGCTGGAGAGCCACTGAGAGTGTCAGAGAGTCCAAACGAGTGTGAGAGAGTGCTGGGGAGCCACTGACATTGTCAGAGAATCCAAACGAGTGTGAGAGAGTGCTGGGGAGCCACTGAGATTGTCAGAGAGTCCATACGAGTGTGAGAGAGTGCTGGGGAGCCAGCGAGACTGTCAGAGAGTCCAAACTAGTGTGAGAGAGCTTCAAAGAGTGTCAGAGAGCATCAGAATATGCAAGGGAACATGAGAGATGTCAGAGACGCCAAAGAGTGCCAAAGTGTGCCAGAGAGAGTTAGAGTGTGTCAAAGAATGTTAGAGAATGAAAGTGCGTGCCACAGAGCATCAGCGAGTATAAGAAAGCATCCGAGACTGTCATAGTGTCAGAGAGTCTCTAACATTAACTGTTTCTGCTGCAAACTGACTCTCAGCTGCTTAACTTTTCTTTGAACTTTCCATGCAGCAGACTGACTTTGAGCTGACACTATCTGTGCTGCAGACTGACTTTGAGCTGACACTATCTGTGCTGCAGACTGACTTTGAGCTGACACTATCTGTGCTGCAGACTGACTTTGAGCTGACACTATCTGTGCTGCAGACTGACTTTGAGCTGACACTATCTGTGCTGCAGACTGACTTTGAGCTGACACTATCTGTGCCGCAGACTGACTATGAGCTGACACTAACTGTCTGTGCTGCAGTCTGACACTGAGCTGACATTAGCTGTCTGTGCTGCAGACTGACACTGAGCTGACATTAATTGTCTGTGCTGCAGACTGACACTGAGCTGACACTAACTGTCTGTGCTGCAGTCTGACACTGAGCTGACATTAGCTGTCTGTGCTGCAGACTGACACTGAGCTGACATTAATTGTCTGTGCTGCAGACTGACACTGAGCTGACATTAATTGTCTGTGCTGCAGACTGACTTTGAGCTGACACTATCTGTGCCGCAGACTGACTATGAGCTGACACTAACTATCTGTGCCGCAGACTGACTATGAGCTGACACTAACTGTCTGTGCTGCAGTCTGACACTGATCTGACATTAATTGTCTGTGCTGCAGACTGACACTGAGCTGACATTAATTGTCCGTGCTGCAGACTGACACTGAGCTGACACTAACTGTCTGTGCTGCAGACTGACACTGAGCTGATACTAACTGTGCTGCAGACTGACACTGAGCTGACACTAACTGTGCTGCAGACTGACGCTGAGCTGACACTAACTATCTGTGCCGCAGACTGACTCTGAGCTGACACTAACTGTCTGTGCTGCAGTCTGACACTGATCTGACATTAGCTGTCTGTGCTGCAGACTGACACTGAGCTGACATTAATTGTCTGTGCTGCAGACTGACACTGAGCTGATACTAACTGTGCTGCAGACTGACACTGAGCTGATACTAACTGTGCTGCAGACTGACACTGAGCTGACACTAACTGTGCTGCAGACTGACTCTGAGCTTACACGTGCTTTGCTGTGTTCCTGTTATTCTTTCCGTCCTCATCTCTGTCCCATCTTTATTTCTGCGATTGCCCTCTTGCTCGGGAGCAGCCAGATTTGCTAGCTTATTGGATGGTTCCTCTCAGGGGGAGGCGCATGCTGTACCCCGGTATACAGGTACTGGAGTATGTGCTTATCACTCTCTATCCAAACTCAGACATAGGCAGAGCCACAGTTATTTGACATTTTTTCGAGACTGACCCTTGTTTTTTATCTTCTAATGATGGTCGCTATGTGTCCTGTCCATCCAGCGATGGTCACTATACATTTGGCAGTATGTGTCTGTATCCTTGTTATGGTCACTAATATATTAGAGGGTATGTGTCCTGTTAGTCTCTTGATGGTCACTAATATATTTGGTATTAAGCCATTTAGGGTAGTTTATTAGGACTTGATGATGACCCATAGCCACAAGCCATTGTCTTGATGACCTCTCTGAGGTTTCTGTACACTTCGGGGTTTGCTGACATCTTCCTTCTCAGACCGAGAGGTTTTTTCCTCCACATAGTTATGTAGCATTTGTGAGGGTGACAGAGACTTTATTTTGATTGTTTTCAGGTTTTATGCGCTGTTTGATAGTTCATTGGGATGACCAACTCATTACTCTGTCCTACAGGTTTTGGCCCCATCACACTTCCTGGTCACAGTTCCTCTTAGGGGTCTTAGTGGTTTTCACCAACGGAAGACCCGGCGCTGGCGTTATTACACTCCGAGCGGTGTTCGTCTGATGACCCCCGTCATGGAACCTGAAAAGTTACACCAATGGCTGGAGGTGGAGCAGTTCAAGAAGAGCACACCGGACTGGCATGAGAATGATGTCAACATCCAGGGGGACCTCATACCTGCTCGTGTGGTCAGTGTCTTCCAGGGTCTTCTCCATAGAGCTATCCCATCCTGCAACTTGTCAGGTAACTGTCAGAGTGAGATGCTCATGGAGGGGGAGTTTTCTGTATTCAATGTTCATCGATCTCGATCCCGTGCGATTTGTATAATAAAAGTTTTTATAAGGAGTCCACTCTTAAAAGCTTATTATGGTGGGTACCACAGGAGTTTACTTTTATTGTAAGACGGCCCATAAGTGTACCAGAAGACATGCAATGGTATTTCCAACTATGGTACCCTCTAGGGACTGATTGGTTCCAATTGATTAGAATCCAGGACCCACCAGTTTGTTTAAGCTTGTGCGACAGTGTAGTCTGGAACCGCTCTCTACATACCCCCAATAAGTCACAGAAACAAGTGACACGAGTGGATGTCCTTTAGGCATCAGGTGTGACTGTCCCAGTGTGTTCTTCTACGTTGGGTTACGTTGCCCTCACTCTCCGTACTCCATATGGGCATTTGTTCTTGTTCATCTGTCTCTAGACCTGAATATTAGATTGTTTACCCTGAGATGTGAGTGTCCTCGTGTCTGGGTTGTGTGTCACCTCTCTTCTGGGTTAGAGTACCCCCCCCCCCCCCCCCCAGGGCCATCGCCCTGCAGCTGACAGAGTAGATTTTACATTTGAGGTCCATTCCACCAGTGACTGCTCCTCTGTATTGGTCTTGATTGTATCTTCTGCTCTACATCCAATTCTCCTTCTTGCACAGACAAGGTGACTTTGCTGGATTCCTCTGGCCCTGTTGTCCGGGTGAATGTGGAGACGTCGGAGCAGACGGTGGAAGTGGAGCTGGTGCCGGTGATAGAGATCCCAGGCAGCTGGACCAGGAAGGCTCATTGGCCACGATTCCTAAAATGGTGGCCCTCCAAAGACAGAGCACAGTGTGTCAAGGTAAGGCCGGGTGGAGAGTGTAGGAGGAGCCTGTTAGTGTCAAGTGCAATGGAGGACACACAGCAATGTAACAGTAGAACCGGAGGGGAGGAAGAACTAGACACCTTGTGATATGTAGTCATGTTTGTCTCTGTCGCTGACGCTCTCTCTTGTCCTCTTTCTCTCATAGTCCTTGGGGTTTGATCTCCTGGCTCGGTCTAACTACCACTGGCAGCTCTCGTTCCTGCGCGCAGAGCGCCTCCTGCTAGAGGGGATGGATGAGGATGGTGGGTGTCGGATGAAATGTTTTCGTGCTGTTCGCCAAATGAAAGAAGACGTGTGGTGTCCAGGGAGCCGCCCAGTGATCACCTCGCATCACCTGCAGGTAGGCCATTCCATGTGCCCCATAGATCCGTCACCCTGTGGGAGAGGGACAGATTCCATCACGTGTGTCACTCTGAGCGATAAAATATGTTTGGTATTAATATCACTTTCTTTTTTCAGATGATTGTCTTGTGGGCGTGTGAGAGACACCCCACATCCAAGGCCTGGAAGGATTTCAGTCGCTGTTTCCTGAGAGTGGTTAGAAGGCTCCTGAAATGCTCTAAGCAGAGATTTCTACGCCATTACTTTGTGCGCCGCGCAAACCTCCTAAAAAATGCAGATGCCACTAAACTAGACGTGCTCGCCAGGAAACTCCGACACTTCCTTCAGAACCCCACCCTGAGCACCCCATTATATGTAGTTGGCTCTTCTGCCTGCTAATGTTCACAACCATGGACAGCACCCCTCCACCTGAATACTGTGAGCATGCTCCCACCTGGAAAAACTGCGCCCCGCCACCTAAAAACTGATATCACGCCTCCATATGAATACTGAGAGCTCGCACCCACTGACCAGACCTACACCCCCAAATACAGAGATCAGGCGTCCACCTTGAATACTGAGAACACAACCCCACCTGCAAATACTGCACCCCAGAATACTAGAACCCCTTCATCTGAAAACTGAGAGCCTGCGCCTACATGAAAGAACCAAATGTTAAATACTGCCAGCATGCCCCCGCCTCGAAGAACTGCACCCTCAAATACTTATAATACTCCTCCACCTGCAAACTGAGAGCATGCTCCCACCTACAAGAACCACATGCTAATACTGAGAACATGCCTCCAGCTTCAACAACCACACCCCAAATACTGAGAGCACCCCCTCCACCTGAAAACTAAGAGCCACTAACACCTGAAAGTACCTCTACCTAAATACTGAGAGCACGCCTCCACCTGAAAGTACCGCTCCCTAAATACTGAGAGCATGCCTCCACCTGAAAACTAAGAGCCACTACCACCTGAAAGTACCACTCCCTAAATACTGAGAGCACGCCTCCACCTGAAAGTACCGCTCCCTAAATACTGAGAGCACGCCTCCACCTGAAAGTACCACTCCCTAAATACTGAGAGCACGCCTCCACCTGAAAGTACCGCTCCCTAAATACTGAGAGCACGCCTCCACCTGAAAGTACCGCTCCCTACATACTAAGAGCACGCTTCTACCTGAAAGTACCGCTCCCCAAATACTGAGAGCACGCCTCCACCTGAAAGTACCGCTCCCTAAATACTGAGAGCACGCCTCCACCTGAAAGTACCGCTCCCTAAATACTGAGAGCACGCCTCCACCTGAAAGTACCGCTCCCTAAATACTGAGAGCACCCCTCCACCTGAAAACTAAGAGCCACTACAACCTGAAAGTACCACTCCCTAAATACTGAGAGCACGCCTCCACCTGAAAGTACCACTCCCTAAATACTGAGAGCATGCCTCCACCTGAAAGTACCGCTCCCTACATACTGAGAGCACGCCTCCACCTGAAAGTACAGCTCCCTACATACTGAGAGCACGCCTCCACCTGAAAGTACCGCTCCCTACATACTGAGAGCACGCCTCCACCTGAAAGTACCGCTCCCTACATACTGAGAGCACGCCTCCACCTAAAAGTACCGCTCCCTAAATACTGAGAGCACACCGCCACCTGAAAGTACCGCTCCCTACATACTGAGAGCACGCCTCCACCTGAAAGTACCGCTCCCTACATACTGAGAGCACGCCTCCACCTGAAAGTACCGCTCCCTACATACTGAGAGCACGCCTCTACCTGAAAGTACCGCTCCCTAAATACTGAGAGCACGCCTCCACCTGAAAGTACCGCTCCCTAAATACTGAGAGCACACCGCCACCTGAAAGTACCGCTCCCTACATACTGAGAGCACGCCTCTACCTGAAAGTACCGCTCCCTACATACTGAGAGCACGCCTCCACCTGAAAGTACCGCTCCCTACATACTGAGAGCACGCCTCCACCTGAAAGTACCGCTCCCTACATACTGAGAGCACGCCTCCACCTGAAAGTACAGCTCCCCAAATACTGAGAGCACGCCTCCACCTGAAAGTACCGCTCCCTAAATACTGAGAGCACGCCTCCACCTGAAAGTACCGCTCCCTACATACTGAGAGCACGCCTCCACCTGAAAGTACCGCTCCCTACATACTGAGAGCACGCCTCCACCTAAAAGTACCGCTCCCTAAATACTGAGAGCACGCCTCCACCTGAAAGTACCGCTCCCCAAATACTGAGAGCACGCCTCTACCTGAAAGTACCGCTCCCTACATACTGAGAGCACGCCTCCACCTGAAAGTACCGCTCCCTACATACTGAGAGCACGCCTCCACCTGAAAGTACCGCTCCCCAAATACTGAGAGCACGCCTCCACCTGAAAGTACCGCTCCCCAAATACTGAGAGCACGCCTCCACCTGAAAGTACCGCTCCCTACATACTGAGAGCACGCCTCCACCTGAAAGTACCGCTCCCTACATACTGAGAGCACGCCTCCACCTGAAAGTACCGCTCCCCAAATACTGAGAGCACGCCTTTACCTGAAAGTACCGCTCCCTACATACTGAGAGCACGCCTCTACCTGAAAGTACCGCTCCCTAAATACTGAGAGCACGCCTCCACCTGAAAGTACCGCTCCCTAAATACTGAGAGCACGCCTCCACCTGCAAGAGCCACCCATATACTTCTCCTGCACTTATGTGTAAACTCTGTACTCCAATATGGTCTGGTCATTCCCACCCACTGAATGGGGACCACCCACCATAAACAGACACCGCTCCTATCACTCCCATTTAGTACGATCCTCACCGCTCTTCTTCCTTGAATCACCCTTCTCCCCCCAAGTAATTGGGCACATAACCCCAGGGAGTACAGGGGGTGTGCTATACATAGGGGTGTCAGTATGCGGGGGCCTTATTTATATACATACTGTTAACTGATATTGTACATATCTGATATTGTGATGCGTTTTGTTCCTGAATGACTTCATAAAATGTTTTAAATCCAATGTGTTCGGAACATTAATGGTGCAACCAAGAAAAACCTCATGGCACATGATCCAAACACGTGCGGATTGGTTCTAGATTGGCTAAAACCAGCATCTTCCCAAAGACATTAGTGGAGCATTGAGATGTTGTTATGTCATATGAAGCCAATCTACACCAACATGGACTCTCACCCGGGGTCCTCTCATTGTCCTAGAGGGTTAGATGGATAGAGGGATAGAGAGAGGGAGGGATAGAGAGAGGGAGGGATAGAGAGAGGGAGGGATAGAGAGAGGGAGGGATAGAGAGAGGGAGGGATAGATAACCTAGTTAACCTTGTTAATTATCGAGCTTGTTAATGTACGTTACTGTGTGTTGTATCTCCCCCACCCACCGAATTCACTGCTTCACACCTGTAACAAATGGTCTTCTTATCTTCATATTCTCTCTCTGTTTCTTATCTCAGCAGTCACTCAGACCTTCTCTCTCTGTCTCTTATCTCGGCAGTCACTCAGACCTTCTCTCTCTGTCTAATATCTCAGCAGTCACTCAGAACTTCTCTCTCTGTGTCTTATCTCGGCAGTCACTCAGAACTTCTCTCTCTGTCTCTTATCTCGGCAGTCACTCAGACCTTCTCTCTCTGTCTCTTATCTCGGCAGTCACTCAGACCTTCTCTCTCTGTCTCTTATCTCAGCAGTCACTCAGACCTTCTCTCTCTATCTCCTATCTCGGCAGTCACTCAGACCTTCTCTCTCTGTGTCTTATCTCGGCAGTCACTCAGAACTTCTCTCTCTGTGTCTTATCTCGGCAGTCACTCAGACCTTCTCTCTCTGTCTCTTATCCGGGCAGTCACTCAGACCTTCTCTCTCTGTCTCCTATCTCGGCAGTCACTCAGACCTTCTCTCTCTGTCTCTTATCTCAGCAGTCACTCAGACCTTCTCTCTCTGTGTCTTATCTCGGCAGTCACTCAGAACTTCTCTCTCTGTGTCTTATCTCGGCAGTCACTCAGACCTTCTCTCTCTGTCTCTTATCCGGGCAGTCACTCAGACCTTCTCTCTCTGTCTCCTATCTCGGCAGTCACTCAGACCTTCTCTCTCTGTCTCTTATCTCAGCAGTCACTCAGACCTTCTCTCTCTATCTCCTATCTCGGCAGTCACTCAGACCTCCTATTCCCTCTCTCTGGACACAAACATCTCTCAGATTTCTCCCCTCCCGCCCTTGCATTATCTTACTTTATTGATACTCACATGACTTGCACCTGCTCAGTTAGACTTTAGTAATTAGTTTATAGCAAGTGATGCTCTTAGCTCCTCACCCTCCACCCTCATTCTCATTACCCGTATCACACTCTCTTCCTTGCTCCTGAATCTATATAACTACAACTTTTATATCTTCGGATAGTAATTCTTACCCCCACAATCTTTCTCCTGAGCTTACACACGGTCACAATGCTCTCTCATTCTTTCCTCGTTCTTATAACCAACTGCCTCTCTAGTATATCCTCTTGGATGTCCACCCACCATCTCAAACTCAACATGTCTAAGACTGAAATCCTTAGCTTCCTTCCCTCTATCACAGCATCTATTCCTCACATCTCTCTCACTGTCAACAAAGACATCATCACCCCCGCCTCCCAAACTCATTGTCTTGGGGTTCTACTGGATCCCGCTCTGTCTTTCATCCCTCACATACAATCACTAACTAAATCTTGTCTTCTCCATCTAAAAAACATCTCCAGTTCATTAAACAAGACACAATTAAAATCCTTACACTCTCTCATCATCTCTCGACTAGACTACTGCAACTCGCTTCCTTGTTGGCCTACCCACCACCCGACTATCTCCACTTCAATCCATTATGGATGTCTCTGCGAGACTCGTCTTCCCTACACAACGCTCAGTGTTAGCGTCACCTCTCTGTTACCCCACTGGCTTCCCTTAGGGTCAGGATTTTAAACTTGATTCTGGAGGCTCACACATACCTTTCAGTTGTAAGTCTGCGAGTTTCAATCCCACAATGCACTATGGACACTGTGGGTTTAATGCTCAAAGACCGGGCCCTCCTTGCTTTGCTATGTTTAATTTGTATGTATCTTTGTCTTGAACTTATCTTATGTACAGCGCTACGGAATATGTCGGCGCGTTATAAATAAACGATAATAATGATAATAATAATAGAGAGATAAATAGAGGGATGGATAGAGAGATAGAGGGATGGATAGAGGGATGGTGTGACGAAGTGCCCTTCGCCACTTTGTCTTGGAGAGGACTGTTTGCCAGCCTCCTGCCCTGCGACTATGGCCCTGGGACATATTGCCCTTTAAACACAGTATTCGGCCATACCAGAGTGTATGTCACTCATTCTGGCCCTTTACATACAGGGGGGTCATTCAGTACTTGCCCTGTGTGAACCATGATACCACAGATAGCTATGCCATGGAGCCCATTCATATAATGAAAGACTATGGGAAAGACTTTAGCTACATGGCAATTGAACTGTGTGAAGATGATCTGAGCGCTATTCGGTAGGTTTAAAATTGTGTCTGTTTTAATTGTGTTACCTGTTATCTGAGGGGAGGAGACGTAGGGGTTGAACCATGTAGATAATTGGCTGTGATAATTATGTGGGTGTAGCCCTTCAGAGGGCACCATTGCATAAAAGGAGATCCCCCTGTCATTAAAGAATAGTTCTACTTGACCCTTCAAAATGTAGCCTTGTCTCGTTCTTGGAGGGGATTGCTCTATCATACTGGGGATTGCTATGCGCTGCATACTCCCTTGAGTTGTAACTACTGAACGCTTGTTCCTGATGTACTATCCTTGAAGGAGAGGTCTTCCCCACACGGTCCTGGATGCTGGAGATTCATACAGGGTGGAAGGAAGACGGCGCGGCTCCAGCTAAGCTACAGCGGTTGTGGAGTCTGTGGTGGTTGTGGTGTCCGGTGCGGTGCTTGTAGGCCTCGGCGCAAACTAGGACGCGTCTATCAACGGAGGTACCCGGTCCGGGTGCCAGGAGATCCGTTACATTGGCTGGCAGTGGTGGGATGGTGTCCTAGTAAGAGGAAAAGCAGCACGGAGACACCGGTAACGTTTGGAGTTACAAATTGAGGACAACGCTAGTATCCGTAGAGCGCCCCTGGCTACAGCAGGATGGAACCGGCTAGTTTTCAGACAGCGTTCCATGATGAGGAGGAGGAGGCGGCCGCGGACTACAGGGATGCAGACAGAAAGGAACTCTGGTATGATGCCCTGGAAGATGCCCAATGGCGGCGAGGTGAGAGTCTCCCCAGTGATGAGCAGCGGCTACAGAAGCGTGTGGCGATGCGGATGTATCTATTGGGAGAGCAGCCCCTGGATGAGTGGGTGACAAGACTAGAGACCCTGGTTTGGCGAGAGATCTGGCTAGACAACGCATACCAGGCCCTCTGGTGGCATACCGTTCGACTTACCCCTTGGACGGCTGAACACGACTTACCGGAGGGGGATGATTATGATGGCCCAGGATTATTATGGGATGCCTTGGAGGACGACATTGATCTTGGCAGCACGGAGGGTTCTAGGTTTTGGGACATCTATATTACCGGATGGGCATGTATGTCTGGGATGACGAAGGCGAGGTGAGCAAAGACATGACCCACCTGGTAACGAGAGAGTGGGAGCTGGAGCAGGACAACCAACACCTGCTCAGCTTCGTGCAGCCCCAACCTACTCAACAAGCAGAACCAGACTTCATTGACTGGTCCTGGGATGACCTCCAGATGGCAGGTAGAGATGGGACCGAGGTCTCTCTACTGGCCCTACAGGGGGAAGAAGGTGTCGTCCTTCCCCCACAGCGGCAGTGTGGACCCCAGGGGGCAGAAGGTGTCTTCCTTCCCCCCCCAGCGGCAGTGTGAACCCCAGGGGGCAGAAGGTGCCGTCCTTCCCCCCCAGCGGCAGTGTGAACCCCAGGGGGCAGAAGGTGTCGTCCTTCACCCCCCAACGGCAGTGTGAACCCCAGTGGGCAGAAGGTGTCGTCCTTCCCCCCCAGCGGCAGTGTGATCCCCAGGGGGCAGAAGGTGTCGTCCTTCCACCCCAGCGGCAGTGTGAACCCCAGGGGGCAGAAGGTGTCGTCCATCCCCCCCAGCGGCAGTGTGAACCCCAGGGGGCAGAAGGTGTCGTCCTTCCCCCCCAGCGGCAGTGTGAACCCCAGGGGGCAGAAGGTGTCGTCCTTCCCCCCCAGCGGCAGTGTGAACCCCAGGGGGCAGAAGGTGTGGTCCTTTCCCCCCAGCGGCCGTGTGAACCCCAGGGGGCAGAAGGTGTCGTCCTCCCCCCCCAGCGGCAGTGTGAACCACAGGGGGCAGAAGGTGTCGTCCTTCCCCCCCAGCGGCAGTGTGAACCCCAAGGGGCAGAAGGTGTCGTCCTTCCCCCCCAGCGGCAGTGTGAACCCCAGGGGGCAGAAGGTGTCGTCCTTCCCCCCCAGCGGCAGTGTGAACCCCAGGGGGCAGAAGATGTGGTCCTTCCCCCCCCCCAGCGGCAGTGTGAACCCCAGGGGGCAGAAGGTGTGGTCCTCCCCCCCCCAGCGGCAGTGTGAACCACAGGGGGCAGAAGGTGTCGTCCTTCCCCCCCAGCGGCAGTGTGAACCCCAAGGGGCAGAAGGTGTCGTCCTTCCCCCCCAGCGGCAGTGTGAACCCCAGGGGGCAGAAGGTGTCGTCCTTCCCCCCCAGCGGCAGTGTGAACCCCAGGGGGCAGAAGGTGTGGTCCTTCCCCCCCCCAGCGGCAGTGTGAACCCCAGGGGGCAGAAGGTGTCGTCCTTTCCCCCCAGCGACAGTTTACCCTAACCAGGGGAGACACCAATCTCCCAGACGGCGCAGATGGGACCATGGTCTCTGCGCCCACAGCCTGTCCAGACCCCCCACCTTTCCCTGGCTACTGAGCCGGAATATGTCCCAAGTACCCCAGCAGAAGAGCTGACAGCGGGGCAGAGTGCAGTCGGCCTCTGCCCTCCCTTTGTCCCTTGTACAGAGCAGGATTTCCTGCAGGTTATACCAGCAGAAGAGCTGGCATCAGGGCAGAGTGCCGCTGGCCTCTGCCTCTCAAGTCCCCTCAGCGTGTTGCCCCATCACCACAGCGAAATATCCAGGTGCCGTAACTGTTTGTTGTGGGTGGGCTGCTCTTGCACTTTGTTGTTGTGGGGGGGCTGCTCTAGCACTGGTTTATTGTGGGTTGGTGGATCGTCTAATGGAGGCACTGACCGGCAGAAGGTCAGGTGCCTGGTTAGACTTCCCCCCAAAGGGGAGATGTGTGACGAAGTGCCCTTCGCCACTTTGTCTTGGAGAGGACTGTTTGCCAGCCTCCTGCCCTGCGACTATTGCCCTGGGACAGATTGCCCTTTAAACACAGTATTCGGCCATACCAGAGTGTATGTCACTTATTCTGGCCCTTTACATACAGGGGGAGGGGGGGTCATTCGGTACTTGCCCTGTGTGAACCATGATACCACAGATAGCTATGCCATGGAGCCCATTCATATAATGAAAGACTATGGGAAAGACTTTAGCTACATGGCAATTGAACTGTGTGAAGATCATCTGAGCGCTATTCGGTAGTTTTGTGCGCCCAGACCCCAGATGTAACGGAACCCATCACTGTTTTACCCTGTTTTATGGTTATTTAATTCTTGGTTAAAATATGATCCTACTGTTATATTATATGTATGTTGGTTTATGATCTGCAGAATATTAGCCCAGACTATTGCAGACCTAGGCTAATAGATAATCCTTTTACAGAGACTCCAGAGATAAGGAAGTCGATTGTATAAAGTGTTTTCATTCTCAAACATAAGAACAAAGAAGGATGATCTAATCAATGTCTGATTATATCAAGTTGCCAGGGAGGTGTGACCCACCTATTGTCCCTCTATGTGTATTGCCTGTGAAATGTCTGTGTGTTATGGGTAAAAGATACTTTTACTAACTTTTGAACCCCTGGTCCGATTCATGCCATTTTTTTATATGTTGTTCCCCTGGGTGAGAGCTATTGAACGGTGCTGGACTTAAAGGTGTACCCCCTGTATTTGGGGTACATCCAGAATGTGGTTAAAATTGTGTCTGTTTTAATTGTGTTACCTATTATCTGAGGGGAGGAGACGTGGGGGTTGAACCATGTAGATAATTGGCTGTGAAACTAATGTGGGTGTAGCCCTTCAGAGGGCACCATTGCATAAAAGAATAGTTCTACTTGACCCTTCAAAACGTTGCCTTGTCTCGTTCTTGGAGGGGATTGCTATATCATACTGGGGATTTCTATGCGCTGCATACTCCCTGGGAGCTTTAAGCTACGGCGGTTGTGGAGTCTGTGGTAGTGTGGTGTCCGGTGCGGTGCTTGTAGGCCTCGACGCAAGCTAGGACGCGTCCATCAACAGAGGTACCCGGTCGGGGTGCCAGTAGATCCGTTACAGATGGATAGAGAGATAGAGGGATGGATAGAGAGATAGAGGGATAGATAGAGAGATAGAGGGATGGATAGAGAGATAGAGGGATGGATAGAGGGATAGAGGGATGGATAGTGAGATAGAGGGATGGATAGAGAGATAGAGGGATGGATAGAGAGATAGAGGGATGGATAGAGAGATAGAGGGATGGATAGAGGGATGGAGGGATGGATAGAGAGATAGAGGGATGGATAGAGAGAGGGAGGGATAGACAGATAGATGGATGGATAGAGGGATGGATAGAGGGATGGATAGAGGGATAAAGGGATGGATAGAGAGAGGGAGGAATAGACAGACAGAGGGATAGACAGATAGATGGATGGATGGATAGAGGGATAGATAGATAGAGGGATAGATAGATAGATAGATAGATAGATAGATAGAGGGAGAGATAGAGGAATGGATAGAGAGATAGAGGGATGGATAGAGAGATAGAGGGATGGATAGAGAGATAGAGGGATGGATAGAGAGATAGAGGGATGAATAGATAGACAGAGGGATAGACAGATAGATGGATGGATAGAGGGATAGATAGATAGAGATAGAGGGATAGATAGAGGGAGGGAGAGATAGATACATGGAGAGATAGATACATGTAGAGATAGATACATAGAGGGATACATAGATAGAGAGATAGATAGAGGGATAAATAGATAGAGATAGAGGGATAGATAGAGGGAGGGAGAGATAGATACATGGAGAGATAGATAGATAGAGGGATAAATAGATAGAGAAATAGATAGAGGGAGAGATAGATAGAGATATAGATAAATAGAGAGATAGATAGATAGAGGGATAAATAGAGAGATAGATAGAGGGATAGATAGAGGGATAGATAGAGAGATACATAGATAGATAGATAGATAGATAGATAGATAGATAGAGAGATAGATAGATCTAAATCCTACTCAGTAATTTCTTTCTATTTCATTGAGATTCTGACTTTCTTTTCAATGTAATTTTGGATTTTAAGATTATCTCCGAGTTCCATAAACTGACCACTTTTTTTAGTGAAACAAAACATGATTTATACTTTACTGTCTATACCGTATTCTTGTGTGAGGGTATTCGCCCTCACGAGGTGGCGTTTCTTGTTGGCGCCAATAACAATACAAGTCATGTAATACCGTATGATACGACCTAGACACGGGCTACAGGCTGCAACTACTGGATTAAAATACTTTAAGGGGGGGCTACATGCGAAATTGAAAACATATATGTGCAGTACAAATACATTTTATTATATAGCCTATTGTAGTATTATTTTGTTATCAGTATGAGATACCCTTTCTCAAAGCTTTCAGATGGTGATACGTTTTTTTTTCTCCTGTTGCGGCAGCCACAGACTCTGCAGATTAAATACTCCCTCACCCACTCCTTAAAAGGACCATAAATCCAAGTAAAGATGCCCCGGCTTCCTTCTTCACAAATGTAATCACACCAAATACCTCTGCATGTCTTGTAAGAACTATACAGCACACATTTGGAACTAAACTTGTGCTCTACAGTCCTTTTAGGACCTGCCGGGGGGGGGGGGGGGGGGGGGGGGGTCTTGTCTGCCACACATTGTTACTGCATAACATTATTAGTACTCCTTGTCTGCCATACATTGTTACTGCATAACATTATTAGTACTCCTTGTCTGCGATAAATTGTTACTGCATAACATTATAAAGTACTCCTTGTCTGCGATACATTGTTACTGCATAACATTATTAGTACTCCTTGTCTGCGATACATTGTTACTGCATAACTGTAACGGAGTTGGAATCATAAGTCCAATATCTCTGCTGGTATACCGTTAAATATGCATATAGAAGCATTGCGCAGTCTCAGAAGCCCAGACCACCCATATAGGACGACACTCAATTGGGAGTCAAAGAATACTGTCTTTATTTTGTTATGCAGAAATATATATACTCATCTCTTTCCACAGGCAATACACATTCCCCATATTTGGCCACACAATACACATAGAGAGACAATAGGTGTGGTCACACCTTCCTGAGGCTACCTGGCTACTTTAATACAATCAGACATTGATCAGATTATACTTCTCTTTGTTCTTATGTCTCATAATGAAAACACTTTATACAATAGACTTCCTTATCTTATGAGGAGTCTCTGTAATAGGATTATCTATTAGCCTAGTAGCTGTAATATTCTGAGCCAATATATTCTGTAGAACATAAAACAACATATCTACAGTACAGCAATGTGATCATATTTTAACCATAATAATTAAATAACCATAAAACAGGGTAAAACAGTGATGGGTTCCGTTACACACCTCCCCCATGACCATAAGCCGGCATACACGGTCTGATCCCAACGGATCGGCCTGGGGATGTCCGGACAAAAGTATTTGTTGGTCAATTCTCTAGTTTGACAACCCATCAGCATGACTGCAATTCACCTTTACTCACATTTCAAGAACAAAACAAACGCACACTTCATACAGCATTCACAGCAATAAACATTTCAAGGAGCGGGAAAATACATTTTACAAACAGGTTTTACAGAGGCCTCTGTACTGGAGACAATGGGGAAAGTAATCCAATTATCCAGGGATAGAGGCAGACTTCATTGAGCACATGGATGCAAAAAAACATAAACCACTTTAAAATACATAAAGTCACCTTTTACACATAACACACAGACATTTCACATATCTCCAGGTAGCTGGGATCTGAGCGCACAAAACTATCGAATAGCGCCCAGATCCTATTCATACAGTTCAATTGCCATGTAGCTAAAGTCTTTCCCATAGTCTTTCATTATATGACTGGGCTCCATGGCATAGCTATCTGGGGTATCACCGCTCCCACAGGGCAAGTACCGAATGACCCCCCTGTATTTAAAGGGCCAGAATGAGTGACATACACTCTGGTATGGCCGAATACTGTTTTTAAAGGGCAATATGTCCCAGGGCCATAGTCGCAGGGCAGGAGGCTGGCAATAAGTCCTCTCCAGGACAAAGTGGCGAAGGGTACTTCGTCACACATCTCCCCTTTGGGGGGAAGTCTAACCAGGCACCTGGATATGTCGCTGTGGTGATGGGGCAACACGCTGATGGGACTTGAGGGGCAGAGGCCAGCAGCACTCTGCCCCGCTGTCAGCTATTCTGCTGGGGTACTTGGGACATATTCCGGCTCAGTAGCCAGGGAAAGGTGGGGGTCAGTGGGGGTTAACATTTCCTCTGTTAACCCTGGGGCCACATTAGGAGTTAGTTGGGGAGGGGAATTTGTACTTACCCCCTCCTCCGGTTGTCCCAGTGAGGGTAGTTGGGGATCTGGATAGGCTGTTCAGCATCCCGGTAGGTCAGGCACAGAGACCACGGTCCCATCTGCGCCGTCTGGGAGATTGGTGTCTCCCCTTGTTAGGGTATGTAACGGATCTCCTGGCACCCCGACCGGGTACCTCCGTTGATAGACGCGTCCTAGTTTGCGCCGAGGCCTACAAGCACCGCACCGGACACCTCAACCACCACAGACTCCACAACCGCCGTAGTTTAGCTGGAGCCGCGCCATCTTCCTTCCACCCTGTATGAATCTCCAGCATCCAGGACCGTGTGGGGAAGACCTCTTCTCCAAGGAGGACACATCAGGAACAAGCGTTCAGTAGTTACAGCTCAAGGGAGTATGCAAAAGCATAGCAATCCCCAGTATGATAGAGCCATCCCCTCCAATAACGAGACGAGGCTACGTTTTGAAGGGTCAAGAAGAACTATCCTTTAATGACAGGGGAATCTCCTTTTATCCAATGGTGCCCTCTGAAGGGCTACACCCACATAATTATCACAGCCAATTAGATACATGGTTCAACCCCCACGTCTCCTCCCCTTAAATAACAGGTAACACAATTAAAACAGACACAATTTTAACCACATTCTGGATGTACCCCAAAAACAGGGGGTACACCTTTAAGTCCAGCACCGTTCAATAGCTCTCACCCAGGGGAACAACATATTACAAAAATGGCATGAATCAGACCAGGGGTTCAAAAGTTAGTAAAAGTATCTTTTACCCATAACACACAGACATTTCACATATCCCCCACACAATACACATAGAGGGACAATAGGTGAGCCACACCTCCCTGGCAACTTGGATACAATCAGACATTAATTAGATCATCCTTCTTTGTTCTTATCAGAGAATGAAAACACTTTGGAAAATGCAAGGATCCTTTACAACTTCCTTATCTTAGGAGAGTCTCTGTAACAGGATTCTCTGTAGTAGGATTATCTATTAGCGTAGTAGATGTGATATTCTGAGCCAATATTCTGCAGAGCATAAACCAACATACATATAATATAACAGTAGGATCATATTTTAACCAAGAATTAAATAACCATAAAACAGGGTAAAACAGTGATGAGTTCCGTTACAGCTGGGGTCTGAGCGCATAAAACTACCGAATAGCGCTCAGATCCTCTTCACACAGTTCAATTGCCATGTAGCTTAAGTCTTTCCCATAGTCTTTCATTACATGAATGGGCTCCATTGCATAGCTATCTTTCGGTATCATGGTTCACACATGGCAAGTACCGAATGACCCCCCTGTATGTAAAGGGCCAGTATGAGTGACATACACTCTGGTATGGCCGAATACTGTGTTTAAAGGGCAATATGTCCCAGGGCCATAGTCGCAGGGCAGGAGGCTGGCAAACAGTCCTCTCTTCCCCTCATCTCCTCCCCTTTGTCTCTCTTCCCCTCCTCCTCTTTCTCCCCTGTGTCTCTCTTCCCCTCCTCCTCTCCCCTTTGTCTCTCTTCCCCTCCTTCCCTCCCTCCCCTGTGTCTCTCTCCCCCTCTTCCCCTCCTTCCTCGTGTCTCTCTCCCCCTCCTCCCCTCCTTCCCCTGTGTCTCTCTTTCAATTCTCCTTTCCCTCTCCTGTGTCTCCCTTCCGCTCTTCCCCTTCCTCCCCTGTGTCTCTCTTTCCCTCCTCCCCTCCCCTGTGTCTCTCTTCCCCTCCTCCCCTCCCCTTTGTCTCTCTTCACCTCCTCCCCTCCCCTTTGTCTCTCTTCCCCTCCTCCCCTCACCTGTGTCTCTCTTCCCCTCCTCCTTTCCTCCCCTTGGTTCTCTCTTCCCCTCTTCGTCTCCCTCCCCTGTGTCTCTCTTCCCCGCCTCCCCTTCCACCCCTGTGTATCTATCCCACTTCTTCCCCTGTGTCTCTCTTCCCCTCCTCCTCTCCCTCTCCTGTGTCTCTCTTCCCCTCCTCCCCTCCCTCTCCTGTGTCTCTCTCCCCCTCTTCCCCTCCTTCCCCTGTGTCTCTCTCCCCCTCCTCCCCTCCTTCCCCTGTGTCTATCATCCAATTCTCCTCACCCTCTCCTGTGTCTCCCTTCCGCTCTTCCCCTTCCTCCCCTGTGTCTCTCTTTCCCTCCTCCCCTCCCCTGTGTCTCTCTTCCCCTCCTCCCCTCCCCTTAGTCTCTCTTCCCCTCCTCCCCTCCCCTTTGTCTCTCTTCCCCTCCTCCCCTCACCTGTGTCTCTCTTACCCTCCTCCTTTCCTTCCCTTGGTTCTCTCTTCCCCTCCTCGTCTCCCTCCCCTGTGTCTATCATCCAATTCTCCTCACCCTCTCCTGTGTCTCCCTTCCGCTCTTCCCCTTCCTCCCCTGTGTCTCTCTTTCCCTCCTCCCCTCCCCTGTGTCTCTCTTCCCCTCCTCCCCTCCCCTTAGTCTCTCTTCCCCTCCTCCCCTCCCCTTTGTCTCTCTTCCCCTCCTCCCCTCACCTGTGTCTCTCTTATCCTCCTCCTTCCCTTGGTTCTCTCTTCCCCTCCTCGTCTCCCTCCCCTGTGTCTCTCTTCCCCTCCTCCCCTTCCACCCCTATGTATCTCTCCCCCTCCTTCCCCTGTGTCTCTCTTCCCCTACTCCTCTCCCTCTCCTGTGTCTCTCTTCCTCCCTCCCCTCCCTCCCCTGTGTCTCTCTTCCCCTCCCTCTCCTGTGTATTTCTTCCCCTCTTTCTCTCCCTCCCCTGTGTCTCCCTTCCCCTCCTCTTCTGCCTCCCCTCAGTCTCTCATCCCCGCCTCCTCTCCTTACCCTGTGTCTCTCTTCCCCTCCTCTTCTCCCTCTCCCGTGTCTCTCTTCCCCTCTTCTTCTCCCTCTCATGTGTCTTTCTTCCCCTGCTCCTCTCCTTAACCTGTGTCTCTCTTCCCTCCTCCTCTCCCTCCACTGTGTCTCTCTTCCCCTCCTCCCCTCCCTCCCCTGTGTCTCTTTTCCCCTCCTCCCCTCCCCTGTGTCTCTCTTCCCCTCCTCCCATCCCCTGTGTCTCTCTTCCCCTCCTCCTCTCCCTCCCCTATGTCTCTCTTCCCATCCTCCTCTCCCTCCCCTCTCCCCTCCCCTGTGTCTCTCTTCCCCTCATCTCCTCCCCTGTGTCTCTCTTCCCCTCCTCCTCTTTCTCCCCTGTGTCTCTCTTCCCCTCATCCTCTCCCTCTCCTGTGTCTCTCTTCCCCTCTTCCCCTCCCTCCCCTGTGTCTCTCTCCCCCTCCTCCCCTCCTTACCCTGTGTCTATCTTCCCCTCCTCTTCTCCCTCTCCCGTGTCTCTCTTCCCCTCTTCTTCTACCTCCCCTGTGTCTCCCTTCCCCTCCTCCTCTCCCTCCCCCGTGTCTCTCTTCCCCTGCTCCTCTCCTTACCCTGTGTCTCTCTTCCCCTCCTCTTCTCCCTCTCCCGTGTCTCTCTTCCCCTCTTCTTCTCCCTCTCCTGTGTCTCCCTTCCCCTCCTCCTCTCCCTCCCCCGTGTCTTTCTTCCCCTGCTCCTCTCCTTAACCTGTGTCTCTCTTCCCTCCTCCTCTCCCTCCACTGTGTCTCTCTTCCCCTCCTCCCCTCTCTCCCCTGTGTCTCTTTTCCCCTCCTCCCCTCCCCTGTGTCTCTCTTACCCTCCTCCCATCCCCTGTGTCTCTCTTCCCCTTCTCCTCTCCCTCCCCTATGTCTCTCTTCCCATCCTCCTCTCCCTCCCCTCTCCCCTCCCCTGTGTCTCTCTTCCCCTCATCTCCTCCCCTGTGTCTCTCTTCCCCTCCTCCTCTTTCTCTCCTGTGTCTCTCTTCCCCTCATCCTCTCCCTCTCCTGTGTCTCTCTTCCCCTCTTCCCCTCCCTCCCCTGTGTCTCTCTCCCCCTCCTCCCCTCCTTACCCTGTGTCTCTCTTTCCCTCCTCTTCTCCCTCTCCCGTGTCTCTCTTCCCCTCTTCTTCTCCCTCCCCTGTGTCTCCCTTCCCCTCCTCCTCTCCCTCCCCCGTGTCTCTCTTTCCCTGCTCCTCTCCTTAACCTGTGTCTCTCTTCCCCTCCTCCCCT
>JAPZIH010000197.1:22500-35899 GCA_027410445.1 Discoglossus pictus | reverse complement strand
TTGAGGTAGATCCAGGGTGTATGGACCTTAAGTGACTGACAAGGACATCCATAAATTTTAAAGCAAATCGGGATACCTATTAGATTGAATGGGGGTTAGGAACAATGGCAAATTAAAGTATTTCCTAAATTAGTGTTAATCACAAGAAAAAACCTCAAAGGACTTGACACCACTTGACCTCTGTCTTTTGAAACAAAGGGTTCCTGTCTCTGTCTGACAGCCTAATCAGATGACTTAATCAGATACTTGATGACTTAATCAGATCTGTGAACCTCCCATAGAAGTCTATGGAGCCCAATCTACTGCTTACCACAAGTCTGATTCCAGCAAAGAGCCGGTGGCTGGGAGAAAACTGGGTATCACGGTTGGCTCACACACATAGAATGAGTGCCCCAAGTAATATAAAATGTACCCATGGCACTCTAGGCTTGGGTGACCTGGTAGAAATTAATCTTGGGGGTGGTGGGGGAGGTCCAAGGAACCAGAAAGTTTATGGCTATAATTAACTGTTTGGTGAATCAGAGGAGAGGCAGATAGTAAGAGGAAAACAGATAATCTTGATTTTTCTTGTATATTTAAATATTTAGTAAAATGTTAATAACTGAAATGAAGCAGAAATGGGACATTATTACCTTGGAAACATAATAAAGATCATACAATTTCTAGAGGACGTCATATACAACTTTTGATCAGGATAATGATAAGTTCCTATAGGAATGGTATAACATGTTAGATGGTGATCTAAGGGATCAGTCACAGAGGATGTTATGGAAACTCTCAGATAAACAACACAAAAAAAAAATAAGTCTGATCGTGGAAAGTAAAGATTTTACAGATGTCATCAGGTACAAAAGATAAGATTAAACATACTTAGTATGAGATGATAGAAAGACAATAGGCAATGTCTGAGAGATAAATTGGACAAAACAATAAGATATGAGAAAGGAAATGAGAGAAAGTTGTAAGATGGGAATGTGAAATAACAAAAAAAGAAATAATAGAAAAAGAAATAAAACTTAGTAATTTAGAAAAAAAATCAATGACAGAAGAAAGGGAAGGAGAAAGAAAAGTTTTAATTACCCCAAACAAAGCTAGAATTCAAAATACAGTGAATTTGGATGCAAAGAGGAGTAGGACCAATAATCCTACTTTTTGTTGTTGTTCGTTAGTCATTCAGTTGTGTCTGACTCTCTGTGACCCTGTGGATCTGAGGATGCCAGACACATCATGTCAGCCACTGCCCCACTGAGCTCCATCAAGCTCATGTTCATTGCTTTAATTAGCTCATCTATCCATCTCCGCCTCTGTTGTCCCCTTCTTCTTGTGCCTTCAATCTTTCCCACGTCAGAGTCTTCTCTAGGTAATCTGTCTTCTCATGATATGGACAAATATTTGAGCTTCAGCCTCATGATCAAACTTTCCAGTGAACACTAGGTCTTGATTTCCTGAAGTACTGATTTGTTGGATCTTCTTGCAGTCCAAGAGATACTAAATAGTTTTCTCCCACACCACAATTCAAAGGCTTCAATTCTACTGCCCTCAGACCTCTTTATGGTCCAGCTCTCACATCCATATGTTACTACTGGGAAAACCATAGGTCTAACTATGAGGACCTTTGTTGATAGAGGTTGAAAAAGGACACAGGCTATTAAATATGGTTTAGAACTAGTGCAAGTACAGGGTTTATAGAACAAGCTTTATATATGTTGGAGAAATCTGCCCTAACTTATTATAATGATGGTATGTTATAGTAAGATATGAGAGAAGAGCAAACTAAGAGAGAAGATTTACTGGGATATAAATATAAGATATGTTTTATTGTTGTGTTTTTCTATAGAATTTTCTGTTTAGGAGAATAATATTAAAACTATTATTAGAAAAACTTGGATATTCTTATACAAGATAATGACTTGAAGGGAATTATACCAGATGAGCTTAAGATCCCTTTATAGAGAGGCCCCAATGATAAAATGACAAAATAAATAGTTGGATTAATATAAACAACAACAAAAAAATCCAAGTGCTTGAAATGTAAAGTTTAACAAAGAATATAAGAAATATGAGACATTTAGATCATGTGTAACAGGTGAAGACATAAAGTAGAGACATTAATAACATGAGAGTCATATAACATTACATATACACTTTGGTATAAGTACTCAGTATGTTGGTATTACTTCTATGGTACTGGGTGTAAGAATAAGAGAGCATTGTAGTAAAGAGAAAGACCATTTACTAGTCCAACATCTCAAGGTAACACATGATACTAATTCTAACCATTTATACAGATGGTAAATGACTGGAAATGTTGTGATCCTATTAAGGCTTTAAGTAGGGAAGAAACTTGGCTGATGTTAAATTAAAATGTTGAATAATGATATTGAGCTCTGTCATTTTTAGGTCATTGTTTATGTGGGGATAAAGTAACCTGTACAACCTGCAGGTAGGATCGGTCTTCTTGATCCTTTCAAGCCCAACAAAGAGGAGATTGTGATAACCAACTTGTCCCCTAACATAATGGTCTCAAACAAGTCAGTGACCACATCCGATACTTGGGCCCTGCTGACTTACTGGGCTACAGACAAGAAACCTTCTTATCTTTTGTGTCAAATACCCATAACCCACGTTCATTGTAAGCTCTTATGAGAGTAGGGCTACACCTTCTGTACCAGTAAGTGATTGTTATGTACCCACTGTATCCCCTGTACTTAGCACTATGGAATATGTTAATGCTTTTTATATAAAGGGTAATGATAATAATAATAATAATAATAATAATAATACTATTTCAGAGGTTAGACCAATGATGTTCCTCAGGGTCATATCATTTCCATACTATTAGATATATCTATATATACTGTGGGAATCTAATATTTGTTCCACGTCACACTAGTGGAACTGACACACAGGAGCTGGGGGGGGGGGATTGTAAAGGGGGTAAAGGGGGGAGTACAAATGATACTATAATGAATAAGATAGCTCTGTTTTGTTTGAGTTTTAGGCTTTTATACATACTTAACTTTTTATATATGTTTGATTTGATTTTATAATGAAGAATGTATCATGGAGGACAATCCTTCTCCTCTGCAGATCAAATAAACCTCCATTACCGATGAGGGCTTTTGATATTTGGTCCCAGGCAGTGCAGGATATATTTGGGCTCACTGTTCTAGTCCAAATGGTCATTATAAGTGACATGATGACAGGAGAGACAGGAGGAGAATAAATATACATAAAGGGAACACAAAAATACAGACAGAGGAGAGAAAGGGTGGAGGTTGGACAGATAGCAACAACATATCATGTATATTTATAGAGGAGTGATTGTATAGTAAACATATAACTCACAACTGATAAGAGCCCCTTCTAGCTGAATGCTGTTTTGCTCACAAGCAACCTACAATGTTCAAGATGCAACATCCTCAACCACTATTAAGTATGCTCCATAATATCTGCATTTAATATGAAACAATATAACAATATATACAATATAATAGAGATCTTACTACTCAAGGACAACCAGAATGTCATCATCATCTACCTTGACAAACTGAAACCATTTGTTATTCCCGTCAGTTTTGATGGTTAAGTGTCTAGCAATGAATAATACATTGTTTTGGGTGCACCTGACATCTACGCTTGAACCTGGATGATTCTCCTATTTGCAATTCAGATGATCTATCATTTGCTAGATGTGATCTATTCTTTGGGTCTTGGTCTTGATCGTTCTTGTCTCCTAATGCTATCTTGATTCCGGCTGGGGTCTGTAAGTACATAGGCTGCAGTGGTTGATTACATCGAGGAGGAGCACATTCTCCCGGTGCGTGTAATTGTGGGCCCTGTGCTTGCCCTTAGCCTCTTGCCCTCCTGACTGGTGATAGGAATCCTTGCCTCCCTGACCTGTAACTGAGTCCTGTCCCTTCCCCGAACTACCCCCCCCCCCCGGGATCAGGCCCCTTCCCCTCTCCTATGTGTCACTGCTGCTCGGGCCACCCTGCCATCACCCAACTCTTCCTCTAAACTGCCCTACTTCTCCTCTCTGCCACACCGCTCCTTCTCCACCTCCTTCACCTCTCCATCACTCCTCCTCCTCCTCTTCACCACTTCTCTCTGCCTCCTCCCCACCACTCCTCTTCACCACTCCTCTCTCTGCCTTCTCTTTCTTCCCATTGAGGAGGACTACATTCTCCCAGTGCGTGTAATTGTGGGTTGTAAATTCTTAAATATTTTGTGTATTTCTTCTAGAGGCGGATGGTTTGTGGTTACCAGAGGTGTATGTGAAGTCGTTTCTTTAGTATTGTATTATAACTGGTGTTCTTGGGCATATTAATGGCAGATTGTACTGTCTGTGTAACACATGGATTATAACCTTTCTGCTTGAAGGACCTAGTCAGTGTGTTTAAGTGTTTATCACAGTCATATGTGGTGATATCTGAGGCCTGACTATGAATCATCACTTGTTTAGTATGAGATGGATGGGAACTAGAGCTGTGGAGGTAACTGCATCTGTCCGTAGGTTACATATACACGGATCAGTGGTGTGTGCCAATTGTGATGGATATGGTGGTGTCTAGAAAGCTCACCTATACATGAGTGTAATCCATTTTAAGTAGAATAGATGGGTGAAAGATATTAAAAAAATGTGGAAGTCTCTGAGGTTTTTTCTCCTTCTCTCCATATGAGGAACAGGTCATCTTTGTAATGGTAGTATCTATATGGCTTGTGAATATATGTGGACAAGGATCTCTGTCCCATAAATAGTTACGTATAGACAGGGTATTGTGGTGCTATTTTTGGACCCATTGCTGCCCCATTATTTGTAGGTAAACATGTTTGGTGAAGATGAAGTAGTTATGGGTCAGGATATATTCTAGTAGTTTGGTGATGGTATGAGGGTTATATTTCTGGCTCTGTATGTGTGTTGAGAGAAACTTAAGGCATGCCTCAGTGCCATCTTTGTGTGGGACGTTGTTATACAGAGATCATCCATGGTGACAAGTATTTAAGAAACTCAGTGGTGTCCTGTATATAGCTGCTGGTGTTTGTAACTAGTATCTTAAGGATGTTTACAACAAGGCCAGATAAATGTTCAGTAGTTGTGTCCATGCCCGTATTGGTCTCCCTGGGTTGCCTGGTTTATGAAACTATATAATATATATTGTGGTTGTTTTTTTTTAGTCGTGTCCGACTCTCTGTGACCCTATGGAGCGCAGCACGCTAGACATATCTTATTTCAGGTTCTGCTAATCCATAAGGTTATCTTGGCAGACATACTGGGGTGGTTTAGAGTTCACAGCTTCACAAACCCATTCACCATGGAAAGGTAGCGGTCAAGAACGATAAAAATATGTAACTTTAGGGGACCATGGGGATCTATAAAACCCGCTAGCACTGGTAAGGGTTACATTAGGGACCAATACCAATATTCTCAAGGTAATCACAACGTTAATAGGAAAACCCTTGTGGCTATATAAACCCCCCATGGTATATTAGGCACTAATAGGAATACCTTTAAAGACCCCCATGGTATGGGATCAATGTTTAGATGTTGCAGAGGTCCTTATATTCCAGATGCTTGGAAATGATTGGCTAATTGGCTCACAAAATATCCTGGGTGTTTTTTTTTTTAGAATCTTGGGTTGTAGGTGGATCAGAAAGACTGACTGACAGCCCAGAATGGCAAACTTGGTAATGGGCTACATTTTCCTAGATGGCTACAATATTTTAATTGTTGTAGGGCTCCATTTTCTTAACTCAGATGAAAAGGGTAAACTCATGAGCATTTCCAATAGACCCACTGGGAGCACTGTCAGTTTTAGCTGCCTCATTCTCACTTTGTATATAGAAGCAGAATCTGCATTAAAAGTCTCCTCCCATCTCAGAAGGTAGATCAGCAGAAACCAAAATGGGTAAATCACTGCAGTATACATGTATATAATAGTATAACTACAGGACTACAGTGGCCATGTAACCATTTAGAGGCTGGTTTAGCCACTCTGACCGTGTCCTGACCATACAGACATTATATAGTTACTGTTACACGCAGTGACAATGACCACCAGGTTACACAATACCAGGTAAATACAGATATAAATGTCATGTTTAGTGATAGTATTAACACTGATCTTCACTTCTGTAACTGGAAGTTAATCGGCTGGAATTGTCCTCTAGAGATGAACATGATATAGAATAAAGAAAAAAGCACAAGAAATATGGCGGCTCTGCACTAGACTTAGTGATGATCTATTATCCTCTGTGCTGGGCCCTGTCCTGTGTAATATGTGTAAGCAGGTCTGTATCATTAGTATCTTTACTAGTAAATGTATAATTGTTGGGAAGTAATTAAAGTAATTAACAGGCAGCTGTACAGCCAAGGCCAGCTAGTGGGATGTTTGTCTGTGTATAAATAAAGATTTTGTAGTTTTGATGAATTGTAGTCCTTTATCTGCCTGTGATACCTCAGCTCCAGCTGTCAGCCATCTTGTATTATATAACGTGTCTCTTTGCCTCATATAAGTCACACTGGTGAGTTCTGTCACATTTATACAGATTTCTCCATCACATTTACACAGACAGTTTATAGTATAGATCTGTGTTGTGTATAAATCAGATCTGTGTCACACAATAAGTGCAGTTTAGATGGTGATTTATTTTCTTTCCTCCTCACAAATGAAGCTCAACATCTCATGACTTAAATGTGATATTATATGTCATATGTAATATACAAACAGTGCAATTAGGTAAATTACACCAGATAATTACAGTCATATTACTGAGGAGCTATTAGTTACATTCCTACAATTACTTTTATGAAGAACTTCACCTAAAAATGTGCAACATGTTGGAATAGAAATAGATCACCATCTGGACTCTGATTTATTACTTGTATTTGTATTTATGCTGCTGTGGAATCGGCCATTTTGTGTTCAGTCAGCCATTTGTTTTTTCAGTCAGCCATTTTGTGTTCAGTCAGCCATTTTGTGTTCAGTCTGCCATTTAGTAGCTCAGCTGCCTGAGGTGTGAGCAGACTATGAATACACAGGAAGTTTGTTTCTGCAAAGTGAGTAAGGGGCAGTAACTACAGCCAGAGCTCCCAGTAGCATTAATGGGAAGCTCATTAGTTTACGCACCTTAGGAAGTAACATGCAGCAGCAGGCAAGAACACAACATGGGAACTATTGGAGGTGCAACCACTGTTAGACATGAAAGAAACACTCTATTCTCATGTTATATATATACAATGAAATGCTGAGGTGTGAGTGACAGATTTAAGCACCTGAGAGGGGCAGTTGGGGGCGGGACTAGAATGTTGATGCAGTTTGAAGTTACTGGTCACTCATTCCTGGCACCATTTTGTGTCTCAGTATAAATGACTTTCTGTTAGTATTGGCTGCTATTAATCATTTCATGCTACTCCCAGAGTTACATCGTCACAATGGAGGTTCCCATAAGATATAGATTAATACTACAGGCATAACAAAGTACTTTATCACTTGTGTAATATTGTATTTTCTACTTCCAAGATCCCGTCTGTACCACACTGATACTATGAGCCCCTTTGCTGCGCCATTTCATCCTCTCTCCATTCTCTACTCACACAGATACTCCAGACCTCATCTTGTTACGCTGCATCCGGCAGTTCCTGTCACAATATTTCAGGAGTCATTCTAGATAATGGAGGTAAGTGATACTACTGTGCATTTGTACGTGATTTATTGTTAGGTTTTAATGTGTTATTATAGTAGTCAGTGTTGTATTTAAAGGGCCACCTAATTCAGCACAATTTAGACCAAATCACAGTAATGCATGATAAAATATGTTTTCAATGTTTGAAAATACCTGCATTTCTCATTAAGAAATCTAATCAAATAAAATCTGTGTTTACATGTATAACAGACTGCCCACCTGCTTTTGCATTACTCCAGCCTATCAGGTTGCTGGGGTGTGTCCCCCCCCCCCCCCCCCCCCCATTAAAGCCAATGGTAAGACTGCTTATATTTCCAGGATGAAGGGAACAGACTTTTAATGGGTTAAATTGTGTTACTTACTGCAGAAAATTGCAGTATTTGCTCTCTTGCTTCTCTGGATTTTGAGCAATGTAGATCATCTAAGGGGAATTATTGCAGCTCCAGCTCTATGTAGTGAGCAAAAGAAATAAAATAACCCTTATGTCACAGAACCCTTTTTCTCTGCCTGGGTGTGGGCCATTGAGCCCCCATAGAAGTACAGACTGCTTGGTACAACAGCAGAGTGGTCACATATAGAGAATATGGACACATATGGATATTAGGGTGCAAGAACATACTGCTGAAGTATAACCTATGCACTAGTCTATACAGGAAGTATACATTGTGTTATAATCAATAAATACTATATTATAGAAGATCATGAGGTGGGTATAGGGGATCGTGAGCATCACATATTAACACAAGCATGTAAATGAATCTTACACTTAACTCTAACCCTAACCTCTAACCCTTTATGTAAACTTAACCCTCAGCATGTTAGCCTCATAGAAACCAAAAAGAAAAATAAATAAATAGTGAAATGTGAAAATGTTATATTATTGGTTATTACTACCCTTAAAACATAACCTTCACCATTACCTCCATCCTAAACCCTAACTCTGAATCCTAACTTTAAACCTTAACCCTAAACCACTGTCCTAACATAACCGTAACCACTACCCTACCCGAAAACCCAAACACATAACCCTAGTCCTAAAACCTAGCCCTAACCACTACCCTACAATACACCCTTACCACTACCTTACCATAACTCTAAAGCCTAACCCAATCCACTACCCTAATCCCTAACACTAATGCATAGTCCCTAATGCAACCATAGTCCCTAAACCCTAACTATAAATACTAACCCTAATAACTACCCTACCCTAAATCCTAAAAACTATCATACTTTAATCCCTAAAACCTAACTCTAAAACATAAAAAATAAACCGCAACCCTAACCCAAAACTCTAATCCTGAAATAAAAAGTAACCATAACCCTAATTTCCCAATTTCAAACCCTACATTCTACCCTACTCTAAACTCCTGACACTACTACTCTAAACCCTTAACCTTACCAACTGCCCTAACTCTTAACCCAAAACCTGAACTCTAAACCTAACACAAACCTAACTCTTAACCCTAACCATAATGCTAACCTAACACTAAACCCTAAACATAAAAAATAAGCCTAACCAAAACCACTACTATTCCATAGACCCTAACCCGAGTTTCCACCCTACCCTAAACACTACTGTGATGATCTGCTCTACTTACAGGGTTTGAGAAGGCTTAGTAGAGCCAACCCTACCCTGCAGTATTGTTTTGACTTTTTAGAATTCCCTCTGTAAGTCAGCAGGACCTTAGCCAGACACTTCTAGTAACCTCAGACATTTTACAGCAGCAGGAATACAGCTGGGCTGGAGATCGGTAGTTACCAGAGTAACAGACATGATACCGGGATAAATTAACTCAAGGATCCACACCATTATCTATGGCTTTCATCTAGAAGAGTCTGTGGGCGGTCCTCACACACATAAACACACATATTATATCATCTCATATCTCTGGCAACAATTAAGGGATTTTCAAAATTCAAAAAGTATTTCAACATGATTTTAGGAGAACTTCACCGTGGTGTGGTCCAAATTGTGCTGAATTAAGTGGCCCTTTAACTTAAAAGGATAAAAACAAAGAATACAATATAAGTATTATGGACAGCAAATAGTCCAAAATCCAGGGCTACCGTGACAACTACCCTACCCTTACCCACTTTTCTAACCATAAACATTAATCCAAAACCTGAACCCTAAGCCTAACACAAACCTAACTCTTAACCCTAACCCTAAACTCAAACCCTAATGCTAACACTAAACCCTAACCATAAAACCTAACCCTAACCACTACCCTTCCCTAAACCCTAACTCGAAATACTAACCCTAATAATTACCTTACCCTGAACCCTAATCCTAAAAACTATCATAGCTTAATTCCTAAAACCTAACCTTAAAACATACACCTAAACCCTAACCTTACACCCTAATCCGACCACAAAACATAACCCATAAACCTAAACCCTATTTCTTAACCTTAAACATTACCCTAACCTAAACCTCTTAACCTAAAACCTGACCCCTAAACCTAACATAAACCTAATTTGTAACTTCAAACCCTAATCCTAAACTCACACCCTAATTCTAACCCTCATCTAACCCTAAACATAAAACCTGAACCCTAAACCCTAACCACTACTTTACCTTAAACCTACACTTTAACCGAAACCCTAATCCTAATCCATAAACCCTAAAACCAACCCATAACTCTAACGCTAAACCAGAATCCTAAACCCTAATTTTAAATCCTAAACCTACATCCTAACACTAAACCCTAATACTATTCCTAAACTCTAACTCTAGCACTGCATGAGGATCAGAAGCACTACATAATGAGTAACACTATATGAAAACAATTGTACTACATGAGAAATAGAAATACTGGGTGCAAAAACATAACATGAAGAATATGAAGAACAGTAGTAGTAGTAGCAAAACATGGGGATCATTAGCACTGCTGTTATGGATGGTAATTAGGAAAATGTCTTTTTATGTTATTATGCTTGTCTGCCATGTCCTTTTCTATTCCTTACTCACTTATGTATGTATAAATGAGAAGAAGATTACTAACAATGGAGGTTACCTAAGATGGAGGATGGACTACATCCAGTCATAACAAGATGACTACAGAACTACAACTGGGAGTGGCCTGATGATGCAAACATCCGTGACCAAATAAGGATACAGGCACCGCCTGCCTTCTAGACCAATTAACTGATCCTTCCTCAACTGACCACTATGACGACAACAAACTGCAGATCTTTTTGAACCAATCAATAAAGCTATTAATTCCTAGACAAAGGAATTATGCGACGTTTGATCAGATAACGTTTTTATATATAAACTTGTACACTTCCATTTTGGAATAGAGTGCTTTGAGAATTATTATACAGAAACACCGTGTCTGTGTCTTATTTCTCTGGAATGTGCACATCCAACACTAATTGGGAGAAGGAGCAGATATCTAACTCAGACTGTTGTGGTCTGATCCAAATCACTGCATGAGGAGTAATAACACTGCATTATTAGTAAAAGCACTACACAAGGAGTAATGCCATTACATAGGAGCAATAGCACTAGATGATGAGTAATAATACTACATGAGGATCAGGAGCACTACATAACAAGTAATAACACTACATGGGAAACAATTTTACGACATGAGGATCAATAGCACTACATGAGTGTCAAAAGCTCTGTAGAGGAGTAATAACACTACATGAGGATCAATAAACACTCCATAATGATCAATACATAGGAGTACTAACACTACACAAGCAGAAATAGCAGTACAAAAGAAGCAATAACACTACATAAGAATCAATAACACTGCTGCATGATGACACACAGCGCTTCATGAATATCAGATGCACTTCATGAGGAATAATAGTACTACAAAGGAGTAATAACATTACATAAGGAGGAATAACACTACATGAGGATCAATAGCACTATACAAGGAACAATAATACTACAAAGGAGTAATAACATTACATAAGGAGCAACAGCACTACATAAGGAGGAATAACACTAAATGAGGAGCAATTGCAATAGCACTACATGACAAAATGTAATTTTGTCCTAGTAACAAACTCACTGATCAGATGGATTTATTGTCTTTTTTAGGTACAATTTAATTTAATAGTTCTAATCCCTCTGGTTGAAGTTTAAAAATTGGACATGCCATAAAACAAATCCCAAGTGGCTCTCCTTGTCTCCAGAACCCAATAAATGCTATTCCCCTAAGTGGCTAGCCTGCTGGAGCCCAATTGTTATATGTTTTTTAGGTGTCTTTAATGCATAGGCTCCATATACTTTGATAGGACTATCTGTGGCATTCATTTAGACAGACATTTGACACTTTGTGTCAATCAGCCCCAACCCAGGCCTTCCTGCACTCTATGGAAGTCCTATGCAGGTGGCCAGCCCCACCCTCCTAGCATCACTTCCCAGACAGCCAACTTCCCCAGTGGAGACACTGCCTCAACCCCTGAAGAGCCCAGATGCTATATAGAAGGTGTGACCATGTGGTGGGGAGGTAAGCCAACACCTCACTGAGAGAAGTCGACATCCTGGCACCCGTGCCTCTGCGGGGAAAGCCTGTAGCCCTTTCCCTGCTCCTATACTTTCCAATAATAAGATCTCAACTCATTTGCTCATTGGTTCAGGGATTGCCTATATAAATGTACCATTGTATTATTGTACAGAAGAAATGTATAGAATTGAGACCCATGGAATAAAGATTATGTCTCTTTTTGGGACACATAGAAATTATGTGTTTCATTTAGAGGGAAGATATTTTATTATTTTTACTGGGCTATAATCACTTTTTATCCCAATTCTCTGCTGCCACCTTGGAAGAAGGAATTGAAGAACTATATTGCATCTGCATGTAGGATTGTTCTCCTTGGCCTTTTTAAGCCCACTGAAGAGCCCATCATGACTGTTATGCTAATCCAGTGATCCTGTATTCTTGTTGCTTCTGCTGATGAGCTAGCGGTGTGGCTGGAGCACCTGGTGTCGGAGGAGATTGCCTTGGAAGCTGAGTATGATGACCTGATGGCACCAGCTACCACATTACAACTGTCCTTCTTCTACAACTGTCCTTCTTCTACAAAGCTGATGGAAGGGCTCTGCAAGAAGATCCAGAGTGGGGCATCAGAACTGCAGAGCACTGGAAAATGCTATTTGATCGGCACCATCGAGAATTGAGAGTTGAATTGGAGACAGAAGTGGCAGCGTTGATTGAGAGATTGATCCAGAAAGTCATTAATTTGCAAAAATAGTGTTATGATCTGCTGCAGCATACATGCCATGGATGGGAATTGGCTCAAGAGCTAAAAGAAGCATACAGCTGGTTGAATCATTGTCCAAGTTCAGAGTGAACAGATTTGCTGGAGGAAGCGGTTCTAGAAGTTATCATGGTGAACGGTTGGCTGAGCCCATGCCGAGCAGAAGGAGTGGACGAGGATGTTCTAGAAGTACCGATCACTACATCCAGGTTGAGATCAGGTATTGCTGGTAGCCAATAGTGATCTAACAACAGTGCCAATGCTTACCTGAGGAGCACTGGAGCTGTCATTAGTGATAGTCAGGAAACCAGGAACAGATCAGAAATCAAGGGAGGGCACACGCCCTGAGATCCTGCTGTATAAAGACCAGGCTGATCTTCCACAGAAGTATGTGTAAGTATTAGTATTGCAGCCTAGGAACAACCGCAACAGTCAAGATGGTAGCAGAGAAGTCGGGACATAGCAACAGCCCCATCACCAGAGCTAT
>JAPZIH010000197.1:0-20000 GCA_027410445.1 Discoglossus pictus | reverse complement strand
GAGGTGGCTGCTCCATTCCAGCAACTGAGGGCCGCGGCTCGCTGCGCGAGCAGCGGCCCTCGCTTTGCTGTGCGGGGGGTGAACCCGAACCGGGGACTGGGCGGCCCTGCGCGGGGCATTGTGGGGAGGAGGTGGCTGCTCCATTCCAGCAACTGAGGGCAGCGAGCCGCGGCCCTCGCTTTGCTGTGCGGGGGGTGAACCCGAACCGGGGACTGGGCGGCCCTGCGCGGGGCATTGTGGGGAGGAGGTGGCTGCTCCATTCCAGCAACTGAGGGCCACGGCTCGCTGAGCGAGCAGCGGCCCTCGCTTTGCTGTGCGGGGGGTGAACCCGAACCGGGGACTGGGCGGCCCTGCGCGGGGCATTGTGGGGAGGAGGTGGCTGCTCCATTCCAGCAGCTGAGGGCCGCGGCTCGCTGCGCGAGCAGCGGCCCTCGCAAGCGTGAGCAACGGGCCGTACGCTGCGGGCAAGGGCCTCAGTTGCTGGGATGGAGCGCCTTCGGCGCTCCATCCCAGCAACTGAGGCCCGCAGCCCTCGCTACGCGAGCCCGCAAGCGTGAGCAACGGCCCGTACGCTCACAACTATATATGTGATGTTGAGGTGTGTTTAGTACATAGGCTCCATAGACTGCAATGGACTGTCTGTGGCATAGTTAACTAGCCAGACAACAACTGAAATGCTTTGTTTCAATAGGCAAAGGTCAAGAGATGCCAATTACTGTAAGTGATATCCCTTTGATAGTTTATCTTGCACTTAACCACTAAATTGTATGTGCTTGAACATGTCATTCAACCCCTCACTTAGCCTCACTTCCTGGATTCCCAGACAGCCAACTTCCCCAGCAGTGAAATATTGCAATAAATTGGAAAAACAAATGTATCCTATTTAAATAAAAGATAAATATGTTTGCACTTTTTCACTTCACATAATTTATTATGCAATTCATAAAAAATGAAAAATTCTTATTTGAATATTTTTTCACAAAGTAATATAACTACAATATTTTGAAAGGTAATAAAATTGTAATTCAATCTACATTAAATATTATTAGTTGTATCAATTAAACAATGGGCTTTATTGTAATTTACATTAAAAAAAAAAAAAATATATATATATATATATATATATATGTATATATAATTTGCAATATATCTGTTAAGTAATTGTTTTATTTTATGATTATTAATAATAATAATAATAATATTTATTCATAGGGAGCTAACAAATATTAAATATTGCAATCTTATATTTACATAGCATTTCTTGTGTTAATTTTAATGTTATCTTCCTTTCATGTTGATATTATTTTCTTTGCAGTATGTAATGTTTTCCTAGCAATACACAACAGCAGATCAGATCCCTTAAGAGACTACTAATATGAAACTAAGGGATTCATTAGAATTTAATTCTACACAAAATCTGTAGAAATGTGTAATTGATGTTGTATCTCCATACACTGGGACAGTAAATGTCAGATCACCAGGGACTGCGCCCGTAGCCAGAATCTAATTGGAAACTGGATTAATTGTCAGGAGGGGTAAACTCTTAATTGGATTCTGTGTATTGCATTTGTATTATCTCTGAAAAGAAAATATATTCAATTTATATGTTACATTTATAGAGGGTTATTTCTTATGTCTATAAGTATAATGATGTGCATTTTAATACATTCTACTTTCATCACTATGAGAATGTAAAGTGAAATATATTTATCAAATCAAAGAAGCAATCAAATATCATTTGTAAACAATTATGTTTTAAATAAAATATGAATGCATAATTATATATGATTCTTTTTCAGGAATAATTAAAACATTTTTATAGAATTTGCCAAGGTCCAATTTTGTGTGTGAAAATGAAGTCAAGTTCTGCAATCAATATGTTTTGTTCAAATACACAAATAATTTAATATAATGTCATTTCAAAGAGTGCAATATTGACATTGACATAGTGTAGTGGACCCAGAAATGGGACACCATTAAAGTAATAGCTTATTTAAATATTTATAATTTTCATTATGACTTTATAATACTAACATAGAAAAAAGGTGGCTCAGATTAAGACAAGTATTACTAAATAGGGTGCTACTAGGGAAACAACAGAGATATGAATGAACACTAAGGGCCCTATTAAATTCGAGCTGCGTAAATATGAGGTGAAAACGCAAGGCCTATGTAGTTGAAAAAATGAGACAGTTTACAACGCTATTAAATTCCAAGTGCTTTGAGATACGAGCGATGGATGCGATTTCGTACACGTTAGGATTTGCAAAGGATTTGCGAATGAGGGGCTTATCTTGGATAACTTTGATTTCCGTGGGCGCGCGTATCAATTAATAATTAAGGTTTGCGTAGGAAAATGGCGCGAAATACGTGATATGTAACACTTAACCAGACGGCAGTATGCCTTTAAAAGGGAGCCAAAACAGAAAATAATTGACTGTGCTGGAGCTTTTGCAAGTAGACACACAGGTCTAGGCGTTGGTGGGTTTTTTGTGAGAAAGGACAGTGGGCGAGAGAGAAGGAGAATCGTGAGTTTGTATCTTTTGAAATTTCAGAGCATTTAACCCTTAATTCACAACACACATAATTACTGATATCACATAATTCACACGCATAGATTAATACGTACACATAGCTACACCTAGTGGTAGGCCACTGCACACCTACACCCCCCCCCCCCCAAGACCTACACCCCCCCCCATACAATTACTGAACTACACATAATACTCTCATCTTTTTTTACCTCCTAAACCTACACACATGTTATATTTATTCATTGTTACTTTATTTTCAGAGGAGGGGAGGAGGTAAGGGAAGAGCGGTGCGGAGGAGAGTGAGGAGAACATCGGAAGGGTAGAGTGAGGAGAGGAGGAATAAGATCAAGAGTGATGACGAGGAGGAGGGAGAGGAGGAGGAGGGAGAGGAGGAGGAGAGCAGGGGGGGAAGGAAGTTCCCCCAGAGGTAGGAATACCAGCAGAGGGTCAGGGGCCTTAACCCTTGGTGGTAGGTGGTGGGGATGAGGGAGCGGCCCCGGGGAGAAAAGAGGAAGAGCAGGTGTCCCAGGCACCGTCTGTAGGGCAATGGGTTGTGGAAAGGACCAGGGCCCCCAATTATAGCCCAGAGGAGATACAGGTTCTCCTCAGGGAAATCTGTGCCCGCCAGGGGATCATATGTGGTGGGAGAGATATCAATGCCAGCCAGAGGTAGCAGGCCTGGTCCCAAATTGGCACAGCTGTGTCGGCAGTAGGGGTCACCCATAGGGACTGGAGGTCAGCCAAACATAAGTTTGATGATTTAAAAATGTTGGTAAAAAGGAAGATGGCCAAGGAGGCAGCAGCAGCACGTAGTACGAGTGGTGGGCCCACGATCCCTGTTACATACAAGCTTTATCCCTCCCGAATTAGTGGTGGGCATACCAGGCCAGATGGACACAGATCGCCCTAACACACTGCAACGTGAGCATCATATCACACACATGCTTGTATGAGATTGTGGGGGGATGGGCTGTCCAAAAGCCTGCAGATAACACGCTGTATGTATGTATGTATAAATAGGCTTGTGTTCTGGCTGTTGTATATAATGAGCTGTATCCCTCTAGAACAGGGGTGGGTAAGGAGGGCCACATACATGCCGGCCTTTCAAGATATCCTTTCTGGGAACAGATGAGTCAATCAGGATGACTGAAAAAGCGATTGGCTCACCTGTGTGGCCCTCCAGGACCGAACCTGCCCACCCTTGCTCAAGAATTATATGGCCTCCTACACCCCTGCCCACACACAGGGATATTTCACATACAATAGCACTGTAAGCCCTATGGTTGACTAAAAATGTATGGGGCGACAATAACCATTTCAGTCCTGGTAGCAAACCTATCATGTTCATCATTTGTATCCCTGATATGTCAATTTCTAATTATATCCAGATGGATTTCAATAGAGCAGGGTGTCCAAAGTCAAAATTGCTGGGCTGCGCACAGGCCTGGATATGTGGATTTCCTTTATGTGCACAGATGAGTCAATTAGACTTAATGACTTGGAGAATGATATTCTCAGCTGGGTGCAGCATGGCTATCCACAAATGCAGGCCTGACTTTGGCCTCCACTGCGATCGAGAATAAAAAATTGGCTGTGCGGCATATGTGGATACAGACTCTGTAGCACTGCATGTGTGTGTCATATACTGTCCTAACCTGGCCCATGTCTCAGCTGCATATTAACAACCATTGCTGGAAACTTGTCAGATTGGTCAGTCTCACACACTGCACAGCAGATCCTGCAGAGCACGTGTCTGATGCACATGCAGTACACATTCATATGAGCCATGATCCACAATGCTTATTATGCAGCCCGTGGCTCATCTGTGTAATACAAGCACCACAGTCACTCATAGGTGACCATGATGTCAATGATATGTAAATGTATAGCTGTCAATTGTGTATGGCAACCAACTGTAATATTTGTTTATTCCATTGCAGTATCCACGAGTTCAGAGGACGAGGAGGCAGGAGTGCCTGAAGAGGAGGGCCAGGACATCCAAGAGGGCCCAGGACCATCCACATCACTGGCTCATGAGGAGCGGGAAGTGATGCCCGGGCCCTCAACATCTAGCTGGCCACAGCCAGACCGGCAATATCAACCGGCCATGTCCTGGTCCCAGACATCCCAGCTACCCCCAGCATTATTCCAGCAATGGGGGCAGCACACCACATGGATGCCATCATCCTATGCTGCCCCCTACCATGGGCACTCCTCTTTCGATACACCTGGACATTCATTGTGGCCACCTCAGGGCCTGCACCAGCCACCAATGCAGCAGTGGCAACCCTATGCTGTACCTCCCTCAGCGGCTCCACCCTCAGCATTGGCTCCACCTCAGCATTGGCTCCACCCTCAGCATGGGCAGGTGCTCCACCCTCAGCATGGGCAGGTGCTCCACCCTCAGCAGCGGCAGATGCTCCACCCTCAGCCGTGGCAGGTGCTCCACCCTCAGCCGCGGCAGGTGCTCCACCCTCAGCCGCGGAGTCGCCAGCCAAGGAGTCGCCAGCCGCGGAGTCGCCAGCCGCAGAGTCGCTATCCTCAGCCGCGTATTCGCCAGCCGCAGAAAAGCAATATATGACTACATATCTCTTCACTAAGGAACATGACTGTGTGATTTTCCATTATAATGATCAGTGTCCCGGCTGTAGAGTTGCACAGTCCCATTACTATCTGCAAATCCAAACCAGCAATTCCACATAAGTTTTTGTAGCATTCCATCACGTTAACATTATGAAATTGGATTCATTTATTTCATGTCATCCAAACCAAACTGCTAATTTCCTTGGTTTGACTTCATGATCAATGTGCATGTGTTTAGGGGTAATGTGAACAGTGTAATCTGTCTGGCCTTGGTACCACCCATATAGAAGTGAGATGTGATATCAGCATGGCACAACTATTCCATGTAGATAGTGATAGTACATTTTGCTGAAGGATGAAGTGAAGCATGCCTTGTCGTATTACATATCCTCAGCATATTCCTGGAAGGCTGACTGAACAGGACAGAATCAATATGGTTATTACTGCTCGTAGATGATGTTCATGTTAGTTGGTTTATAGTAGTGTCAAAAGCAAAAACAATGTACTATAATAACAGCTTATGATTCTTCTAACACCTCCTCTCTATGTTTTCCAGATTCACATCATCTATTGACCAATCATCAGTAATGTATGCGAACACACTGTGTGTGGAATCGCTTAGTATCACATGATCCATGTTTTATAGTGTCTGTTTATTCTGGCAACCATATGGTTGTTGTATGCGCATTAATGGTTATGTTGCTTAAATGTCATGTTATATGCTGTTGATTACTGTGGGGTCCTGACCACATATGACCCTAGTAGATGCTATGCATTACCCTCATGATGTTGTCTGTTTCCTCTTCAGATGTCCTCAGATTTGCCACAGCCACTTGCCATACTGGGATCTATTCACACCACACACATGATATTAATGCACAGTCTTGTCCATTTCTATTTGTGCTTTGTGTATGAAATAAAGTATGATTATGTTATACTGTTATCACTGTTTCTGTGTGTTTGGACCATATCATGCTTTCTAGTTGACAGAATACAGATAGAATGAAGTGTCATTGTTCAATACATATATCTGTGTGTGTTTACAGAGATACATATGCTACATTTGTAACGGATCTCCTGGCACCCCGACCGGGTACCTCTGTTGATAGACGCGTCCTAGTTTGCGCCAAGGCCTACAAGCACCGCACCGGACACCTCAACCACCACAGACTCCACAACCGCCGTAGTTTAGCTGGAGCCGCGCCGACTTCCTTCCACCCTGTATGAATCTCCAGCATCCAGGACCGTGTGGGGAAGACCTCTCATCCAAGGAGAGTACATCAGGAACAAGCGTTTAGTAGTTACAGCTCCAGGGAGTATGCAAAAGCATAGCAATCCCCAGTATGATAGCGATCCCCTCCAATAACGAGACGAGGCTACGTTTTGAAGGGTCAAGTAGAACTATATTTTAATGACAGGGGATCTCCTTTTATGCAATGGTGCCCTCTGAAGGGCTACACCCACATAATTATCACAGCCAATTATATACATGGTTCAACCCCCACGTCTCCTCCCCTCAGATAACAGGTAACACAATTAAAACAGACACAATTTTAACCACATTCTGGATGTACCCCAACAACAGGGGGTACACCTTTAAGTCCAGCACCGTTCAATAGCTCTCCCCCAGGGGAACAACATATTAAAAAATGGCATGAATCAGACCAGGGGTTCAAAAGTTAGTAAAAGTATGTTTTACCCATAACACACAGATATTTCACATATCCCCCATAGAATACACATATAGGGACAATAGGTGAGCCACACCTCCCTGGCAACTTGGATACAATCAGACATTATTAGATCAGCCTTCTTTGTTCTTATCTGAGAATGAAAACACTTTATACAAATCGACTCCCTTATCTCTTGAGTCTCTGTAATAGGATTATCTATTAGCCTAGGTCTGCAAAAGTCTGGCTAATATTCTGCAGAGCATAAACCAACATACATATAGTAGGATCATATTTTAACCATAATAATCATAAAACAGTGATGGGTTCCGTTACACACCTCCCCGTGACCATAAGCCGGCATACACGGTCTGATCCCAACGGATAGGCCTGGGGATGTCCGGACAAAAGTATTTGTTGGTCAATTCTCTAGTTTGACAACCCATCAGCATTACTGCAATTCACATTTACTCACATTTCACATATCCCCAGATAGCTGGGATCTGAGCGCACAAAACTACCGAATAGCGCTCAGATCCTATTCACACAGTTCAATTGCCATGTAGCTAAAGTCTTTCCCATAGTCTTTCATTATATGAATGGGCTCCATGGCATAGTTATCTGGGGTATCACCGCTCCCACAGGGCAAGTACCGAATGACCCCCCTGTATGTAAAGGGCCAGAATGAGTGACATACACTCTGGTATGGCCGAATACTGTGTTTAAAGGGCAATATTTCCCAGGGCCATAGTCGCAGGGCAGGAGGCTGGCAAACAGTCCTCTCCAAGACAAAGTGGCGAAGGGCACTTCGTCACAACATTAATCTGTACCTTGCCAATATAGATGTAGGTGCCAGTCGAGGGGTGTGAATTCGGAAATCATGTCTATAGACATGCAGGGTTGTATATAATGACTTGAAGGGCTCAACTTGAATGATATGAATCTACATTCATGATTATGTAGTAATGTAAACACAGATTGAACAGAATAGTTACACCCCTAACTGATGGTGATGAGCACATCTGACTTTCAGGGTAATGTACTTGTTACATGGTAAATATCCAGGATTACACAAACATTGACTGAAAAAACAGGTTTAATTGTTCACATAGCCAAACAGTGACAAATTACCACAGGCCTGCTCAGTATAATGGTGGAGGTGGGTAGGATACAGAGTTCCAGTAACACACGGAAATAGGGACAGAATGCAGGCAGGGGGGATGACATTGGTATAGATGATCAGTTGAGGGGGGATATACAGTGCATCATCCAACATGAGGCAATATCAGTTATATCATTAAATATATCAGGATAACATTCAATATTCAAACCCAACAATACAGAAGTAGATATGCTCATGGGACAAAGTAATCTGTAGTCTTGTGTGTGCGCGCAACACACACTCCTATGCAACTGCAGAGGTAGAAGTGCTCAATCAGTCAATGTTAGAACCCCCATAGGTCATGTCACTGGAAATGGCACTATGAGAGAAGACTCTACATACCTAAGTTTGGACACTCAGATTGGAACCTGACCAGGACCATATCAGTGTGTTCAAACTAATTTCATGTGTTAGCAGAACTCACAACAAACTGGCCAGTTTGAGGTGTATTCTGTTCTGTGAATGAGCATCTCTATTATCTGCTGTTGCATATGCATAACTGAAGGTAAACGGAACCTCATTAACAGTTATGTTCCAATGCTAGAGTTACTCTTCCCCATATGTACAGGGAGGATCACATCAGCACTGAGGAAGAGATCTGGAAGGAAGTATGATACAGGCTTCACAATAGTCTGAGTAGAGGAGAGAATGGCATATCTAAAGCAATAGGTACATATAAATCTATGTAGAGGATGTGATATCACACCCGATGCAACGCATGATGACTGACATATGAACATACATGATGCAATGTAACAATAGCCTAGTCCTGGAACGTGGGAATGCTCATCATTCCTTGTTCTGACCGTGGAAAGGGACTCATCTTTGCGATCTGAAACATACAAGGAACATGTCAATTACATTGCATATGCTCCCGGAGCGCCTACTTTATCACATACCAATATATGTTGCTCATTTCATACATACGTCTTCACTGTTCTTTCCCTACATATGAAACAAGCTACTCATCTGGCTAATGATGTAGGAATATCACATAGATTACACATTAATGCATCTTTGGAGAGCCAAATGTGGTGTTTTACCTTGGACGCAGTCCCAAGCTCATCCACAAGGTGAATTGTTCCACCAGGACCAGTGCGCTGTGGATCGTCATTATTTATCACCGCTTACCTATCTGATGTATTCTGGAAAGAGATAGGCCGATATTAATAAGGTGATTGATGTGTTATTTGTGTCCTTCAGCATATGTGGCCATAATATTACACAAATACTCACTATGTAGTTCACATTGATGTAGCAGTTCTGTTGCTGTTCATGTTTTTCCATGTCTAGGTTGTTGAAAAAAGAGTTGAAACACGACAGTAGCTCTGTAAGGTTAATATGATGTGAGGATTACAGTCACAAATAAGACAAAGTATGTGTTCTATTCGTATTGGATATCTCTTATTAATAAGAAGTCATTGCCTGTTAGTGGGTTATGTCATGTTGCTATAGTGGGAGAAAATATGGATTTCTGCATTGTCTCATGTAAACAAGTCTAAAAGGCTGTGTCTGTATATATTTCAGTAGTAGTCAGTTCTCCAGCCAGTCAGCAGCAGCCACCATGTTGGGTTTGGCTGGTGATCCATATTTGATCCTACTGAATAAACTCTAATCATGAGGAAATAACTAGAGGACTCTGTTTTGTGTTATCGTGACTGGTTCTTGATCTCCAAAGTATGTGTGTATGGTATTTATCTACGACATATTGATCCCATTTCATGTGGTTTGGCAGGATCATACAATGTGAACAATACTGGTCCCTAGTGTTTGTAGGTAACTTTAAAAAGGGATTGGGTATATTTTTACATTAAAAAACAAACGGGCATTAGGGGCTATCCTGGATAAAAAGAGAGGGAGTATTAATCCAGGGATGAATACGATCACCAGTATCTGGGGTCAGGAAGGAATTTTATATTTGTTTTCCCTGTTGAGACAATTGGCAAAGTTTTACTTTTTTTTTTTTCTGTTTGCCTTCCTCTGGATCAATTAACAATAAATCTGCATATTGCAGATCAGAGATCTATAAAGGTTGAACTTGATGGACTAAAGTCTTTTTTCAATCTAAATTACTATGTAACAATGTAACGTGGGGCATATATACATTGACATAGTGGGATATATAATCCACTCCAATTATCTATGCCATTGATGTTTAGAACGTGTGAGTACTTAAGATGTGTATGGGAATGTGTGCTTACCTGTAACTGATCATGTGGCTTGTTCCAGTGTACATACATCATATCAGGGAACTCTCCTCTACTGTGGACTGGTTGGAATTCTGTATGACAAGGGCGACGGATCAAGGTGGATTTGGGAGTTAGGCATAATCCAGATACATTAGACTGTATTCCATGCATATTGGGTATGTACTTACATGTGAAGTACTCACGAATGAGGCGGGTACGTTGTTGTGACCCATGCAGATCCACTACAGGGAGAGGTAAAGGCATTTCCTCCCCATGTAGTGGAGCCGCATTAATGCCCCCCAGACAGTTGGCCTGTACTGCTATATTGTGCAGACAGCAGCAGGCAACATTGATGCACCAAACTTTCTGGGGCTTGTATTGTAGAGCACCCCCAGTAGAATGTAAACATCTGAAGCGCATCTTTAGTACACCAAAGGTGCGCTCCATTACATTCCGGCAGGTTTTATGCGCAGCATTATACCCCACCTCTGCCCGAGTCTGGAGATTGCTCACAGGGGTCAACAACCACGTCAAACACCCATATCCTGCATCACCTGATGGAAACAAAGTGTGACATGTTGATATGAATAGGATGTTGTGATGTTTGACAAAGCATATGCCCAAATATCGTCATCATGACCTATCAACACATCCCTGTGGCTGATACACTGTTAAAGATATACCTAAGGGAGCTGGATCATGGATGCATCTCACAGAGGCTAATTAGTAGTGTATTAACACATGTATTCTATATGAAGCTTCAGCTCAATTACAATGTGATTTCCACAAATGTTAAATCCAGATGGTCACACCCACAGGATGCTTACATGAGGCGGAGATACAAGGGAAATACAACAGGGTACATATTGCGACCCTTCTGGTAGAGAGCAGGAAGTCACTGTTGCAGTTCTTGTACCGAGCACATGCCAGAAGTCTGAGGTGAAGCATGATAGTGTATTATTGTGAATGTAAATGTGATGCTAATTCAGGCGGAATTTCCCAGGGGCGTACACGATCAAACGCAAATGCCAAAAGACCTTGGAGATTTTGATAATTTCAAGTTAAGCTAATTAATGTTTATTCAGGGATATATTCATGCAAGAAAAAGTTTTCCAAACACTATTAATTCTCTATCAGATGAATTCGGAAGACATCGGAAGACATCTCACTTACATAGCCCTTACAATAACACACAACACGTTATGAAGTCTAGAGATGTCCATGTCACAGGATACAAGGCATGCATCAGAACATATACCTAATGATTAATCAATTGTGGTTTTTGTCATATGTTGTTGTGAACTGCATACTGTTTGGCCAAGCTAACACAGGGTTATGGCCAGCAGTGAGGGAAACATGATGTACCGTATGTGTTATTGTATCCAGTCATAGTAAGATATGGTTGACTGCCATTACTAATGTGTACTCAACCAGTAGCCATCCGGATGGAAATCTGCCGGACTTAAATATGTCACATATGCCGGATACACGCAGGATATAGGCATCGTGAGCACTTCCCGGGAAGCCTGCATACACACCTTGTATGCGCATGTTTGCATCGCAAACAACCTGTACATTGATTGAATTATAATGCTTACGATTTCTGTACAGCACTTCTTGCTCTCTAGGAGGTATCAGTGCCACATGGGTACAATCAACAGCACCGAGCACATTGGGGACACCTCCTAATTGGTAGAAATCGAACTTCACCTTCGAGATCTCTTCAGCAGTGTTAGGGTAACTGATGTATCTGGCAGCTTTCCGACCAATAGCACGGAGGAATGCACTCAGACAATTGGAGAGGCTTGGCTGAGACATTCCTCCGGCTATGCTGAGGGTGTTCTGAAAGCTACCAGAGGCAAGGAGGTGTATTGCAACTAACATCCATGTCATTCCTGGGATGGCTCTATTGGCCCGTGAGCGAGGCTCAAGGTTCTCTCTCAGAACCTCATAGAGCTCCACAAGACTGGCACGGGTCAGCCGATAACGCTCATACACCTTCCCATTAGTTAACCCCTCTAATGTGAGTTACTCCCTGTACACATTGGGTGCCCTTCGTCTCCTCACCGGCTCCTGGGCAGGCTCCACCCCTTCTGCCTGAGCCACCACATCATTGTCAGCCTCCCTGTCTGCAGGTGGCCCTATATCCCTCTGTCCTTGTGCTACTGGAGCTCTCTCTCCTCCCTGATCCACCCCCACGATACTAGGCATGGCCTGTGGTAATTCCCTTGCGTGCTTGGTTCTGTCCCAGCATGGATCACATCACCACTCACAACCTCATTCACTCCCAGACACTCCTCTCTGCCACTCCCCGTCACCCCCTCAATCATACACCTTGCTTCCGGATCTGCACGCTGTGCTATGTGGTACGCACAATAATACCTCAACCTCATCCGTCCACTCAGACTGTCCAGCATCCCTCTCGCTTGATCATCCATGCTGTTTCAGACGTGCTGATGACTTGTTGGGGATGGGGTTATATAGCTTGTTGATTAAATTACCTGGTATTAGGCACGTTAAGTTCAGCTTTGGCATTGGTCGCCTGTGGATTTTTACATAGCATTCCAGCTGATGATTTTACGTCAAGAAGCCTCTCAGCCGTGTCAGGCCGCCAAGTGCGAATGTAATTGGCTGAGAGGCTTTTGGCGCGTTTTTGCACAATTGCCGCATTGGCCCGCCAAAAGCCTCTCATCCAATTACATACGCCCTTAGTGGCCGCCAACTACATACGCACTTGGCAGCCTGACACTACAAGTGCGTATGCAATTGGCTGAGAGGCTTTTGGCGGGCCAACGCGGCAATAGGGCAAAAACCTGCCAAATGCCTCTGAGCCAATTACATATGGAACTTAGCGGCCCGTGTTAGGCCTCGCAGCCAGTTACATACGCATAAGTGCGTATGTAATTGGCTGAGTCCATTGGCGCGCTTGCAAGCTGAAAAGGGGACGTACTAGCGAGACATGCCTCTCAGCCAATCACGTACAAGCTAAGAATTTGATTGACAGTAGGAGCTTACAAATGTGATTGACACAAACCCATGTGGTGACTGTGTTGTGAGAGCCATTGGAGTTAGCACGCAGTTCCAGGAGCAGGTGGGAGAGAGTGTTTTTTGAGAATAGTGTTTTGGAGCGAGGGAGATTAGTTTTTTTCTTGTTTATTGTCTATTTCATAAGTCCTTACATTTAAGAAATACACATATTTACAGATTTCACATATTTGCAAGACACATAGATTAAATAACACACACAGAGACATATATATAGTTAGGACACACACCCCACACACCCATCCCCCCCATCCTCCCCCACATATATATAGTTAGGACACACACCCATCCCGTCCCCCCACCACACCCCATCCCCCAACACTTTTTAAATACACATAGCACACACATATTTTCTTTCCAACACACATTCCAGTAATACTTTTATTTCTTTATCGTTATTTTAATTTGTAGGTGCACTATTTTTGATTGTTTTGTATGTCATTACTAACATATTTACACATAAGAGTTACACATATTTACACATTACACATATTTGCCAGACACATAGATTAAAGACACATAGAGACATACATAGCGTTAGGACACCCCCCCCAACCTTTGCACCGCATCCCCCTACAGTTATTGAAAACACATAGAACATACACCTATATAACAGTTATACTTATTTTGAGTTATCCTTATTTATTTATAATTTGAGCATGGAGGGAGGAGATAGGTGGAGAGAGGAGGGTGGAGAGGAGAGGAGCGTAAAGTCAGGAGAGTGGAGGGTGGAGGAGAGGTGGTTGTGCTAGTGGAGGCGTCCCCAGAGAGAGAGGAGGAGGAGGAGAGGTCCCCGGAGAAGGAGGAGGAGGAGAGATCTCCGGAGGGGGAGGAGTAGGAGGAGGGGTCCCCGGAGGGAGATGCCAGTGCAGGCACTAATAGAGGCGGGGTAGTTTGGGGAAGGGACAGGCCTCAGGGAGAGTTCAGGGAGGCCAGGTTCCCCGAGCGCAGTTGAGAGTGCAAGGGGCTATTGGCAAGGGCAGGAGCAGGGCCCGTAATTATACGCCCCGGGAGAATATGGTCCGCCTGGGTGCGATCCGTGACTGACCCGTCATCCTTATTGCAATGAAAGCGAAGCCTGGGCCTAAGGCTCAGGCTTGAAAGGAGGTAGTAGAATTGATGAAGGAGGTGTCGATGGTGCCTAGGGGCTTGGGGTCCTTAAAGCACCGTTATGTGGATATCAGGGCCACGGTGAAGAGGAACATGGCCAGAGAAGGTGAGGGACACAGCGTGACCTATAAGGAGTGGGAGAGGATCGCAAGGGACCTTCTGAGACCATCGCCCGCAGCTGGAGCTTCATCCCCGGGGGCCCAGCAGGACCCAGCCTCCAGTTCAGGTGAATATGACATACACCAATATGCCACCACATGTGCATCACACACACTACACATGTACATAGTGACCAACAAGGACACTGACATGTCAGCTCCATGGAATTAACAAGGGATAGATGGAACTGTCATTAAATCCATGAAGCTGATAAATCACTGTCATTCCTGGCCACCCCAAGAGTAATCAAGCTATAGAGTCCATGTACTGGTGTGCCCAATGCAGTCTATGCAGTTACAGACCGCAGAAGAAATACAGACAGCGTTAGGAGCCAGTAGAGGTCAAGACAAGAAACCAAAGAATAGATCAAATCTAGCAAATGATAGCTAATCTCAGTTGCAATTAGGAGAATCATCCATGTTCAGGCCTAGATGTCAGATACCAATATATTAATCAGCATACTAATGACATGTACCTCTCTTTTCTCTATTTCAGCATCCAGTAGGAGGTCTGGGTCCAGTGATGAGCCAGGTGCGGGGCCGTCAGCCCCCACCCCGTAGGAAACCGCTCAGTGGGGAGGAGGCTACAGGCTCATCAGAGGGCCCTGGCTCTGAGGAGGGGGAGGTCGTGGTAGTTGCATACAGCCCCCCTGACTGTCCCCCTCCTCCAAAGACTTGCCATCTCGCCGGGGCCCTCACAAGTGGTGGACTATGACACAGCACCTCCTTCCCCACACACTGAGCCACCGGGGACCCCAACATCACAGCCCCTGTCTCCTCCCCACTCTCTCCCCTCCATCTTTTCACCCAGCCCTGCCAGCAGGACCCCTGCACCCACCACCAACGACCGAGGCTGCGCTGCCGGAGTTGTTGGCCCTCGTGAGGAGGATGACAGCCGACATCTCCGGCATGAGGCGCAGCCTGGACAGCCACGGACGATGCAGGTACTGCGCCCAAGCTGTGGACTGTGGACATGATTGTGCCTTCTCAATAGCACTCCTCAGTGACAAGCTATTAGTCACTAGCTGACCTTATGTATCCTGGCTACAGAGTCTTGGATCTTGGCCTATGTGATGGTAATATTTTGTATGCAGATAGCTACCTCCCATCACATGGTCCATGATCCTCTTCTCTGTGGACACGTAGGGTTTGGTTGAACATGCCACCAATTGATGGTCACTGGGGAATGCTGTTGGGAAGGGATGCTGCAGTCGACTTTCTTTTAGGCCCTTAGGTTTTAGGTTTTTTCTTTATTTTTCTTTCCATTTGTTTTGTTTTAGGTACAATTCAGGCCCATGAAGGCATCTCCTGCATCTGCAAGCATTGTGGAGGAATTATATGAGGCGTAAGGTTTTCCCAGTGCCTCTCAGGTAGACATTCCTTCAATGACAGCCCCCTTCCTTAACATGTAGCTCCCACAATCTTAAAGCTATCATATAGCCAGATATCTCTGACATGCTATTTGTTAGCTTAAATGTAGACTAATACTGCTATGGCGGTGGACTTGCAAAGTCTCACAATGGCATGTTAATGACAGCCAGCATTAATATATGCACTAATGAAGCATGTGATCCAGACCTCAATATCAGTCTGAAAACAGATCCTTGGGTCTGATGTAAGTAACAGTGAATCTGGCTGCTGACCTTTGTGTCCTCTCCGTCTTAATGGCTATTTGCCCATATTACTAATTATCCACAGACCTAGCTAATAGTTAGTAATGCTTGCAGATTGGAATCAGGTGAGTTGGTATATTGGTACAGTATTTAGCACTTTACTGTACATGCATTGTCATTAATTTTTTTTATCCTCCTCCTCCTTTTTTTTTTGACCATTTATTTATTTCGCCCACCACACTGAATGTGTGAAACTGCATTGGATTACACAGTCCAGAGGTTGAATCATCTGTTTCATTGAGCAGATATAGACAAGTTGTAAGTGCCATGCACTCTAATGGTTTCTTCAGTTAAATGGAGTGATTTGTGATGATCCTTTTTTACATCAGTCCGGTTGCAGGAGTGTACTGACTGCATGTGACCCTGTTAGGTGCTATGCATCATGCTTATTCTAGACTATTATATCGGCCCCTGTAGGTATCCTCTTTGTTTTATTCTAGCCCCTTGCTCTCTCGGGACCCGCCCACACCACACCCATGATATTAATGCACAGTCTTGACCACTGCTGATTGTGGTCTGTGTCCAAAATAAAGCTTTGTTATACGGTTATCTGAATGCACAATCTTGACCACTGCTTTTTGTGGTCTGTGTAAATAATAAAGCTGTGTTATCACTGTGTCAGTGTGTTTTCAATGGTTGGGGTTATGGGACATCCACATGCATCACATTAGTGTCACATTACTATAGCTGTAAACTAATGAGCACTAGTTAACCTGCAATAGATCCATTCATATTAAGAGGAATAACAGTCCTAATAGCATTATATATCATATAATACTACATCTACAATCTAGGCACAATAAAGGGTTAATACACAGGCCAAGTACAATTAGTAATACTGTGGAGTAGGAACATTCCCCTGAGGGCCTAACAGGATAATGATAGGTGATACTGGAATGGCTTGTCAGTTCCTTTTCCAATGATTTGGGATTTGTCCGTCCACTCTGCTTTCACCCGCACACCCACACTGGCCCTTAATGTTATAGCTCAAAGCTTCATTGAAGTATACAAGCCCCATCCCCAACATCACTTAGCAATCAAAACTAATGTAAATTGATAAATAGCAGAACATAATGGGAGGTCACCAAATGGGAATGAGTGGACATCTTGGCACATGGCCACCAGCAATGGCGTGGGACTTCCTTGGAAGGGCGTAGCGTAGATTATCCCTGATGCAGGTTAGTTGGCTGTTGCCCTACGTGAATCTGCAAACCCTCCATGTGTGTTTGCGGCCCTTCCTGATGGGTTACAGTAGATTAGTGTGGGGTATGTTCCCATGGTCACCTTGTGGTTTGATAAGTGATGGGGCTTGTGTACTTCAATGAAGCTGTGAGCTATACCATTAAGGGCCATTGTGGGTGGGAGGGTGAAAGCAGACTGGATGGCCAAATCCCAAATCACTGGAGAAGGAACTGGCAAGCCACTAAAGTATCACCAGCATGCAAACCTTGTAGGAAAGCGTGGCAGAGGCCTAGCTGCATGTGCTGCAGTCCAGAGGGTCACAGACAGTCAGACACGACTGAAAGACTGAACAGGACATATTCACATGCTCCTGTGTACTTGATATTTGCCATGTGGCAGTGTAATGTGCCCCATATTTGTGTTCCCAAATGTAGATGTGATGAGTAACATGTATATACAATTAAATAGAGCCTCTGTGAGTAACAAAGGGTTAATATGGCATCATTTTGATGTTTTTGTGTTTTTATGTAATCAGGTAGTGTGTCTTTAATTGCTTTATGTAAGCTGCAGCGTGGTTTTTCATATTGGCATGTGCATGAGCATTCCAAAATGTAACAACTAATTGGTTGTATAATGCATTTGGTGGGGGGAGGGGGTTATTGTGCAATCACTTGTAATGGCGTCCCATGCTTTCCCTCTGTTACACTGTCACTTTTACACTAAGTTGTCTGTACATAGTGCGTAAAACCTTTTGCTGGGGCATTTTTGTGCACTTAGCGATTTTGCGAGATACGAGCGTACACTCAAAGAATTCTCGTCCGCGACTTACTACGTAGCGCTTCTCGGAGACAAATCTCGGCCAATGAGTCCGAAATTACGCAAGTCAAACGCAAGTTGATTCGTAGTAGGCAAATTGTACTACGAGGCGCATTTGCGAGATATGATTCCAAACGAATCTCTAATTTAATAGGGGCCTGTGTTATTAACTACTTGCATCAAATTACTTGACTCAAACGAGACTGTTACATATTTTAATCTTTCAGTCACTGTAGTCTAATGAGACTCTGCATGTGACAAAATGTGTTGATTGCTGAGGGAAACTTTTGTTTCCTTTATTTTAAATCCTGCTCTTTTGAGGGGAACAAAAAAAAAATCCCCTCCCCTGCATTGTGAATTTTTCTAGTTAATAATAAATTGTTTCTGAGAGAGAATACAACTAGTAAACTGAAGTTACTAATATAGCCAATCCTAACTTTTTTTTTCATTTATGGATAGTGATTATATGAAGCCATTTATTATCACATAGTTGTTTGGCTCCTTTTTAAATCATAATGATAACAGAGATCACCCAAATGGCCCTGATCAAAAGTTGACATACCCTTGAATGTTTGGTCTTGTTACAGACAAACAAGGTGACACACACAGGTAAAAATAACAATTAAAGGTTAATTTCCCACACCTGTGTCTTTTTAAATTGCAATTAGTGTCAGTGAATAAAACGTCAATGAGTTTGTTAGCTCTCACATTCTTGCACTGAGCAGGCTAGATACTGAGCCATGGGGGCAGAAAAGAACTGTCAAAATAACTGTGTAACAAGGTAATGGAACTTCATAAAAATGGAAAAGGATATAAAAAGATATCCAAAGCCTTGAAAATGTCAGTTAGTACTGTTCAATCACTTATTAAGAAGTGGAAAATTCGGGGATCTCTTGATACCAAGCCAAGGTCAGGTAGACCAAGAAAGATTTCAGCCACAACTGCCAGAAGAATGATTCAGAATACAAAGAAAAAGCCCACAGGTAACCTCAGGAGAAATACAGGCTGCACTGGATAAAGACAGGGTGGTTGTTTCAAATAGCATAATACGAGTATACTTGAACAAAAATGATCTGTATAGTCAAGATGCCAGAAAGAAGCCTTTACTGCACCAATGCCACAAAAAAGTCCTGTTACAATATGCCCGACCACACCTTGACACGCTCACAGCTTCTGGCACACTGTGATTTGGAGTGAGGAGACCAAAATAGAGCTTTATGGTCACAACCATGAGCGCTATGTTTGGAGAGGGGCAATAAGGCCTATAGTGAAAAGAATACCATCCCCACTGTGAAGCATGGAGGTGGCACACTGATGTTTGGGGTGGAGGGGGGGGGGGGGTGAGCTCTAAAGGCACAGGGAATCTTGTGGGAATTGATGGCAAGATGAATGCAACATGTTATCAGAAAATACTGTCAGACAATTTGCATTCTTCTGCACGAAGGCTGTGCATGGGACGCTCTTGGACTTTCCAGGACGACAATGACCCTAAGCACGGCCAAGTTGACCCTCCCCTGGTTACAGCAGAAAAAGGTGAATGTTGTGGAGTGGCCATCACAGTCTCCTGACCTTAATATCATCAAGTTACTATGGGGAGATCTCAAACGTCAGGTTCATGCAAGACGACCACAGACTTTGCCCGACCTGGAGGCATTTTACAAGAAGAATGTGCAGCTTTACCTCCTATTAAACGCCGTCATTGATCCTAAAGGGGGCAATACACAGTATAAAGGACTAAGGGGATGCAAACTTTTGAACACAGTCATTTAATTTTAGTTCTTTGTTGTCATTTTTAGTTTTATGGTTGTGCCATTCTGTTATAACCTACAGTTTAATATGAATCCCTTAAGAAATAAAAGAAATGTGTTTTGCTGCTCA
>JAPZIH010000196.1:0-35923 GCA_027410445.1 Discoglossus pictus | reverse complement strand
AAAAGCTCAGATGTTCTTGTTCTTACCTTAAGCAGGTGTAAAAGTAACAAACCATGTTCACTGGTAACACAAAGAGACCAGTGACTGTCCAATAGCCCGGTATCACTCATCATCTGTCTGTCTGTCCTTCTGTCACTCCATATACAATAAATACCTTGTCGGAAATCTTCAGGCAAGTATCTTGTGCCAGGAATGCCTGAATAACATCATCTTCTGCATGGAAGTACAAGGGGTAAATACTTTATCACATTATGATTCATTACACTTGTTTCCTACTGTACATTTAATAAAATTATAATTACATCTGAAAATATTAAGTATTGTTATTAATATGATTTCAGACTTTAAATCTGCTCTCTGGCATCACCAGTGGTAGTCGAGCTCGAAGCTTGCCCAGATAATCCACAAAAACTCTAGATAACTAATGAGGATGAGCTCATGTGGCAACTCCACAATAACTGAGAGCAATTCCCATGGAGAGGTACGAAAACTGAATATATACAACAACCTGTGTACTTTATTTCAAAGTGGTACAAATGTAATTTGGCAGTCGTTTTTTTTTATTTGCATTATGTAATTATCTAATGAACAAAATAATATTTGTAATATAATTCCACTGTTGTTGGAAAGTGCAGAGTCTCTTACCAAAAAGTGTATAAAATGCAGCCCTCTCATCCGGGTACAGGATGTATTGATGACGTTTGGTGTCCCTGACTGAAGAGGATCCTGGGTCTTCTCGGATGCTCCGTCTTCTTTTGGTAAGTGGACACCTGCCCTCTTCCCTGTGATTGTATAATATAGATAATATCCATATGAGACCATCCACTGTGACCCATCTATCTCCAGTCTCATATTCATTACTCCTCACCTGCTCCTCCAATATATCAGTATCTACATTGACTTCCTCCATAAATGCAAAACCCTGCTCTGACCACCCAAAGCCTATAGCAATTCTGCACCCTCTTGTATCCATCTCTGAGTTACCTGCCTGTCTGGCTCCATCCCAGAGTTACCTGTCTGTCTGGCTCCATCCCAGAGTTACCTATCTGTCTGGCTCCATCCCAAAGTTACCTGTCTGTCTGGCTCCATCCCAGAGTTACCTGTCTGTCTGGCTCCATCACAGAGTTACCTGTCTGTCTGGCTCCCTCCCAGAGTTACCTGCCTGTCTGGCTCCATCATAGAGTTACCTGTCTGTCTGGCTCCATCCCAGAGATACCTGTCTGTCTGGCTCCCTCCCAGAGTTACGTTACCTGCCTGTCTGGCTCCATCATAGAGTTACCTGTCTGTCTGGCTCCATCCCAGAGTTGCCTGCCTGTCTGGCTCCATCCCAGAGTTACCTATCTGTCTGGCTCCATCCCAGAGTTACCTGTCTATCTCCAGCTACCTGGTCTTGCTCAGCTAGACCTCCTTTACTTGTGGTCCTTATGCCTGCATCCGGTCAGCCAGGACCTCCTGCTACTGGACTCCTATTTGTCCTGTCTGTTACTTCCAACCCATTACTGATACAGCTGATTTCTTATGTATTTTAAACAGTTCTGTTATGTAAATGTCCTATTACAGTAATATGATTCTAGCCCTGTCCTATATAATATTACACTTACCTATCACCAGGACTGTAGGTGTTCCTCTCCTCTAGATCGCGTTTCCTGTTTGCCTCACACTGAGGAGATGTCGTCCTTCTTGATGTCCTCTGGAGATGTCTGGTATAAAACAGACACTTTTACATTGCACTGTAACCTAACTCTATGTCACTATGAGATTATAATCCAGGTACAGATATGTAATATCTCCTTTACAATATGGTGGCCTCATATTCCTGTACACTTATAGATAACGGGGACAGTAGAATAGTGTGATGACCATAATATGACCATAATATGAGTAACATTATCTAGTAATATATTTACATTGTTGATATTAATGATAAAACATTAGTTTGTGTTATTTGTATTACATTTTTCCTCTTCCTAGATGAGCTTTAATTGCACATGGAAAGTGAACCTATCTCAGTATTTATAAAATAGAAAACAATAAGAAATCATTTATTTAAATTCAATATACAGCTGCTGCCCTATCATCCCAACTTGTTATAGCTCAGAAAAGCTTTGGAAGGAAATGCAGAAAAGTGATATATTATCGCTAAGTGTCCAGTAGTTTTGTAAATAATTTACTGTAAATAGTTTTGGATAAGAGAGACCACGGACCTTGGGTTTGATTCACTGAATATGAATATTTCACACTAGTGACATGAGGCCTCTCAGTCCCTATGTTATCCTATAAGCCTGTGCACTATAGTGTGAAGAGTCACCCACACACTAGTAAGTAACCTCTCATTGTAGCAAATGTAGCCTATTGTGATCTGACACTGACTAACCAACCAGCGTTATCACATTAAAGGACCACTGTAGCATATGTACAAGTATAGCTCATATGTTTCTTTGCTCAACCAAGACTAAACCATATGCAGTGTAACATTTTTTCTTAGCTTTTAAACTGTCAGTTTTCCCCTGAAGCAGAGCTGCCTTTCTCCTCCTACCTGTGTCTATCAGGGGCGTGACTAACTCTGTAAGTGAGCTGAACTATCATGAACCTTGGCAAGAGGCTAGACTGATATCACATGATTACCCCCTAACACAGACACATAGATAACAGCTCTATTGTAACATGCTTACAGCCAGTGACAGTGCAGGAGCTATTAGCCTGTGCACAACAAACAAACATATGAGCCTTACTTTTAAATACAGCACATTGGTCCTTTAAAACTCTGTGTAAATGTTATTTCTGTTTATGTGAATTATGGGTAATATAAATGGTGCTGAGAGGCCACAACAAATAAATAAATACACATCTGCCAGTGCAAGTCTGGGATATGTCAGGATCATTGGAGGATTGGGAAATCGCTCTCTTAAAGGGGCACTAACATCCTGAGAAGAAGTTTGTTTTATCTTAATGTGGAGAGCATTCATAGATAAACTATAATACACAAATACCTCACTGCTGAAATATGGAATATATACAGAAAAGTGTTTTATATTAGAGATCTAAACAACTTTAGGAAGAGTACATATCTGTGTTTCACGTGTAATATTCTGTACACAACTATATAATATTATATACAAATGAAAGTGCTGTGTGTTTTGCTGTACAGACAATGCTTCCTCTCTCATCCCCCCATTATACTGAATATCCCCCACACTTACCTATTGTACATTCTTGCTTGTCTCAGACGCCGAGATGAATCTCAAATAAAAAAGATCAGAAAAGAAAATAGGTTAGGAAGTAAATATATACAATTAAATGTTGAAAACAAAATATAAAATGTGACTACTACTTTAAATGTGTAGATTTAAAAAAATAAATACTATAGAGGAGATAACACTACAGACGTGTAACTACGGTATGTATATGTCACTTGTAAGTTACAGACAAAAACTAACTGAAAAAAAGCTTACAGGCCGGTCCTTAGATGTCCCAATAGACAGATGAGATGTCGGTGATAACGGTGTCCAAATCCAAATATTCAATATCAAATCTCTTCTAAAAGTCACAAATTCGCCAAGGATCTGAAAATCACTGCTCAGCCGATAACGGTCAAAGACAGTTTGACTGAAAACAACTGGCCTGGGCAACCAGTGATGTCATCGGTTCTGTTACAGTTCTGATGTCACAGGGTTCTAATGGATCGGACGAGTTGTGATTTAAAAGTCTTCTTTCATTTGATTTGAAAATTGAAAGAATTAAGCTAAAATGTGACATAACATGATATCAGACTGTTTTTCTGTTGGGCAGTTGTACCTATATATTATGAAATGTAACACAAAAAAATGTGACGTGAAAAAGATCCATTAAAGGGAACTCTGTATAATATTTAAATGTCTGTATTAAAATAAATAGACTTACAAAAAGTATAGAGCCAGCTCAGAGGCTCCAAAAATTGATAAAACTGAAATTTTGTGATCTCCATGCTATTTGTACCATACAATACAGGATAGCTTGCAATACAATCATATATGTGACACGCTTCCACACTCCCCTATGCATTTATAGACACTCGTTTTAATTAATTCACCTGACATCTCCTGCTGGCAAAGTAATAAAAGTATCATGAACTGGCAGGATGAAAACAGGATAGAAGTAGTAATAGCATAATGAGAGACCAAAGGTAGAGAGGACAGGGTGTAAAATGGGAGAGGACAGTGGGGCTAGAGGTAGATAAAGCAGGATACAGTTGAAAGAGTTGGATAACTGAAAGGAGCAGAGGTACCAAACAAAGAGACGGTGAGATGTGGAGGTACCGTGATAGGCATGGCGATGACTGGACACATAGGAGCAAGTTTTAGGGATTGCAGGACACAGAGAGGTCAGATGTACATAGGTCAGGTCCCAAAGAAGCCGGATACACAGACTGCATGATAAAACAAAGGTAAAACAGAAATATCAGTAGATAGTGTGGACAGGAGTAGAGATTGTGAGGAATCAATGGTACAGAAAAGGATTCTCAGTTGGTCAAATACAGAGACATCAGGTTGGAAAATTGAAGGTTTAAAATGACAGGATTCACTCACCCGAATCCATAGAGGATAAACATAGAGATGATAGGAATTGGTCAAAAGTAGCGATGATACAGAGTGGCCGGTGCTAATGATGTCAGCATGCAGAGATACCAGGACAACATATGGTGGAATAATGGTAGGTTAGGCTTAGATGTCATTACCTATAATAGAAAATGAAGGAAGAGTTAAAAAGTGAAATGAGTGGGAGGACTGGAGGGAAAATGAAGGGATGAATGGGGTACGATATGAAGGGTAGTGGAGTGGGAATGAGTTTCTTTTTTTGTCTCAGGTTTGTCACTCTTGTAGTGTAGTGTTTCATTGATTGGTATGCAAAAACCCTGACTATTTATATATGTATTTAGGTCTGTGTGTACATAATATGTGTGTATGTGTCCTATAGTATATTATGTTGATTCGCCCCCTTATTTATATTTATTCCATGATGTCAGATGCTGTTCCCACTGTCACTACATTACTGTGTAAATTCACACTGAAAGTCCCAGGAAATGTCCGTTTGCTTTCAGACTTGATAAAAGGAGGTCAGACATCTTGAAAGCTTGTCACTCTGATTAAAATGTACTATAAGAAAAGTATCCCTATAAACTGATGAAAGAGCATCTGTAAAGTGTAAAGATCAATATCTTCTGTCACCCAGGGACATATCTATAATATACAGAAAAAGAGCAATGAGAATGTTCTATGGAAATAACAAATCTGAGCTCTGTTCATTCACTTCATTTTGGGATAGACTGAACATAGTTAAAATATGGGAAATCCATGAAAAAGAGTGAGGAAAAGAGCAAAGTAGCTTGGGCAGGTGGGAAACTATTTCCTTGTTTCAAGATGTGCATATGGGGCATGTGTTGATGTTTGTGGGACTGTTGTGCTTTTGTAAACTTCTGCTGAAAACACATTTCTTGATGTCTGCACTAAAGAACCAAAAAGCTTACACTAAAATATAAAACTCTTGTAATGAGGTACTGGGCCTCGAGCTCCTTTTGTGGCTAACAAAATACAAATATTAATATAATGGGAGAGTGATGTATAATAATATGGTTGTTTGTTTCTCAAGTCAGTTTGTTCCTCACCTTCCAGAAAAAGAGGTATCAACTTTTTTGCCCCTGTTCTGACTAAAAAATCATACAAAGTATTAATATTATGGGAGAGTGATATATATAATAAATGAACATGGAGAGGAAAGGAGTATCTAGATGAAGCATAGTGTGGGAATGGGACTGTGAAGCAGTTTTGCAAGGAGGAATGGGCAAACATCCAGTGGTAAGATGTGGCAAGCTCATAGAGACTTATCCAAAGGGACTTGGAGCTGTGATTGCCGCAAAGGTGGCTCTACAAAGTAAGAAGTCTAATATATAACCCACACAGCTATGGTCCAGATTTGTTCCTCACATTCCAGAAAATGAGTTCCTATGTCTCACCCTCTTATTCTCGCTAAAAAAAACAAGCACAATATTAATATTATGGGAGAGTGATGTATTATAAGGTTATTTCTTTCTCAAGTCAGTTTGTTCTTCACCTCCCAGAAGTAGAAGTCCTACGTCTTCTGTCCTTGTTCTGACAAAAAAAAAAAAAATAATATATATATATATATGTATAAAGTATTAATATTATGGGAGTGTAATGTATATACAGTAGTAAAGTAAATGAACATGGTGAGGAAATGAGTATCTAGATGAAGTATAATGTGGGAATGGGACTGTGAATGAATATAAATGAATCTACACAGGCACTCCATCAAAAAGCACCCCAGTTGTACCCCAGTTTGACACCTTTTCACCCAGAATGATCACTCTATACAAAACCTGAAATTCAAAATACTTGAATTTCTAAAAGAAATGAAGGATATAAACACATTTGAAATGAAGATTATCACATTCTGCAACACTAAATATACAGGACTTAACAATGCATTGGGACTAACCATCCAAGGATAGATACTTTAATACAAGACCTTAACACAAAGTCCATCTAGACATGCTTTTGTGGCTCATCATTCCCTACAGTGCTGTTTTTTTATTGTAAAAAGTATAAATTATTCATAAACTAAATTAAAAGGAGCAGCTACAAAAGTTGCCCCCATTAGTTATTCTATAAGGTGTCTTTCCCATAAGGCTTGGCAGCTGACAGGTACCTCCATCACTCCATGCTCCTCCTGTCCTGGTCAGCCAGTCTTTTCCTGACGATTCCTATCTTACTATCAAACAGTCTGGTCTCTGTCCCTATCTAACCTATCCAACGCTGTTGGGTCTGTGTCCCTATCTAACTCTCTACCTGTCGGGTCTTTCCCTGTCTAACTATCTGTCCTGTCTATAAGTCAGTCCATTATTTTATATTGTTTATATTTTTAATAAGTCATTCAGTAATCCAGTCGTCTGTCACCCCTATCTAATCTAGCAAAGCTATCTACAAAAATCTATCTATAACCCTATCTAACGATATGATCAATGAACGTTGCCTAACAAACCTACCTAACCTTAACGGTCCTACTTCTATCTAATTAAAATAACATTTCCTTTTTATGAAGTGGTGCAAAAAATTGTACTCCATATTCAAAATGTGGGTGTACTAGGGATTTGTATTGTGGCAGAATTATATTTGCTTCCCTGGCTTCTATACCCTTCTTAATACATGCTAATATTTAATTTGCCTTTTGCAGCTGCTGCCTGGCATTGATCACTGCTAACTAGGTGGTTGTCCAGAAGTACTCCCAAATCCATTTCAATATCAGATCCCCTGAGATTTACTCCATTAAGATAATAAATTGCATGGCTATTTTTGCTTCCCAGATGCATACCTTTACATTTATTCATATTAAATCTCATCTGCCGTTTAGATGCCCATTTCTATAATTTATGTAAATCCCTTGGAGGGAAAGTACATCATTATCTGATTTAATTACCTTGTACAACTTAGTGTCATTTAAAAAAATGGAAACATTACTTTCCAGTCCCACCTCTAGGTTATTAATAAATATGTAAAAAAGAAGAGGACCTAATACTGAACCCTGAGGAACCCCATTTACCACATTAATCCAGTGTGAGCGTGTCCCAATTACCACAATCCTTTGCTTCCTGACTTTTAGCAAGCTCTCAACCCATGAGCAGACATTTACTGCAATTCCTAAATCCCTTGGTTAGCGCAATAGTCTTTCATGTGGCATTATATCAAAAGGTTTTGCAAAAATTCAAAAATACTACATCCACTGAGTTGCTTTGATCCAGGTTCCTACTACCCTCCTCATAGGAACTTATTAGAATTGTTTAACCTGACCTATCCCTCATAAATCCTTGTTGACTCCTACTTAAAATCCTGTTAAAATAGACATGTTCTTGTATATTATCCCTTCTTATACTTTCTAAAAGCTTTCCCACTACAGAAGTTAGGCTCACTGGTCTATAATGCCCCAGATTTGTTTTTGCTCCCTTCTTAAATATAGGTATCACCTCTGCTTTTCACCAGTCATTGGGTAGGATGAATCTTGAAAAATTAAATATAATGGTTTTGCAATTACAGAGCCCAGTTCCCTCAGTACCCTTGGATGTATTCCATCAGGACCCGGGGCATTATTAACATTTATTTTTTCCAATCTCTTTTGGATTTCTTCCTGCATTAACCAATTATTTGGTGAAGGTAGTGTAGCCCCATTATGTTGCAGTGACCCAACCACTGGTACCTCCCTTGTGTATAAATAACCTATTTAGTTAATCTGCCTTTTCCTGGTCACTAATTACCAGACGGCCTGTGTCACATTGTAATATTCCTATAGCTTCCTTCCTGGCCTTCTTTACATTAATATATTTAAAAAAATATTTTAGGGTTAGTCTTACTCTCTTTTGCAACTATTTTTTCATTTTCTATTTTAGCCAGTCTAATACCCCTTTTGCAAGCTTTGTTAATTTCCTTGTGCTTACGTAAAGCAGTCTCTGTCCCCTCTTGTTTATATAATTTAAATGCCTGTTTTTTTACTCCATATCTTGATCTTTAAATCATTGTTAAGCCACATTGGATGTGATTTACTCCTTTTACTTTTATTTCCACATGGTATATGCCGATGTGTATGTATATTTAGTAAGGATTTAAATGTTGTCCATTTATGTTCAATATGTTTATCAGTTCTTTGTCCCAGTCTATACTTTGTATTGTTGCCCTTAGACCAATACAATCTGCCCTTTTAAATTAAGACATTTTGTTGGCCCCTTACAGTTTTTTTTTTATTTAATCTCAAATTAGACTGTGTTGTGATCACTGTTTCTCAAAGGTTCAACGTTTGATACCATATCAATATTATTTGTAAACTAAATCCAAGATAGCCTCATTTCTAGTAGGTTCTTGTGTAGAATGGGCCAAATAATGATTTATAAGTGTACTCAAGAACCTGCTTCCCTTCGCCAACCTGCTGGTCTAATTTTTCCAGTTATTTCTGGGTATTTAGGGTAAATTATCCATTATCATAACTTGCACATGCTTAGCTGCATTTCCAATCTATATTAATAATTGTATTTCTTCACTTTCAGCTATATTTTGGCGTTTATAGCATTCTCCAACTAATAATCTTTTAGAATTTGCTGCTCCGCTATTTAACTCTTCCCACAAACATTCAACATTACTGCTAGTTCCTGCATAAATATCTTTGCTGACTATAGGCTTAAATTCAGGCTTAACATACAGACAAATCCACCTCCTCTTTTACCATTGCCCCTCTCTTTCCTAAATAGGTTATAACCATCCAGATTAACAGTCCAGTCATGAGATTCATCCCACCATGTTTCAGTAATGCCTATGAAATAAATGTTTTCATTAATTGCTAATAATTCTAACTCTCCCATTTTTCTGTGTAAGCTTCTGGCATTAGCGAGCATACACCTTATGTTATGAGTCTGTAGTTCTGAAGTACCAGCTTCTGTACTTTAGTTACTTAGTAATACATCCCTATTAACTATATTAATCCTCCCCCATCTCCTCCCCCATGAGTAGTTCATTCATCCCTTATTCCTTCTACACGTTCTACCCCATTACATTCATCTAGTCTTTTCCCCCACCTACTAGTTTAAAAACTCATCCATCCTTTCTACCATCCTATCCCCTAGCAAACAAGCTCCCTCATCATTAAGGTGCAACCCATCCCTGCAATAGAGATTGTACCCAAGTGAGAAGTCAGCCCAGTGCTCTAAAAACCCAAACCCCTCCTTAGTGCACCACATTTTTAGCCACACATTAACCTCCCTAAGCTCTTTCTGTCTCCCTGAACTAGCTTATTAAATTAAGCTTATTCCCTAGTTCTCTAAAATCATTCTTTAGGACACGCCATCTTCCACTAACTTTGTCATTGGTACCAATATGTACCAAGTCCACCGGTTCATTTCCTGCCCCTCCCAATAATTTATCTATCTGATCCACAACATGCCGAACTCGAGCACCCAGGAGACAGCAAACTGTTTGCTTGCTGGGATCTGGGTGACCATCCTAATAATAGGGTCCCCTACCACCAAAACCTGTCTGTTGCTCTGCCTATGCTGCCCTCCCACTCCTCCTGTAGAACTGTTCTCCCGGCTGTTAGAGGGAACAGCTCTATCTGGCATTGTCATTCCTGAAGGGACATCCCCAACAGTTTCACTCAATCTGGCAAATCTGTTGGAGCTTGCCAACTCAGAACTAGCCTGCCTCCTCCTCCTGATCAGCCTGCTTCCCCTTGTAACTGTAACCCAGCTACCTCCCTGGACATCCTCACTAGTCCCAGCTTCACCCTCCATGCTAGGCCCAGCTAAACTGTGCCCTTTCCCGTGGAATATCAGTAAGTGCTGAAATTCTCCTCAAATTTGAGCTTCCAGAGAGGCAACATGCTCACACATGTCACCCTGGATCATCTGTTCCAGTAGTGCAGACATATGACAGGATGTACACTGAGTGAGGTTTTGTCTACAAAAATTCAGTGTGAAAAATAAAAAAACAATAATAAAAACAATAAACAATTTGTGTAAAGCATTATATATAAAAAACTAAATAATTACCTTTTTTGTCCCTCTCTTTCCTTTTCTGAAATATAAGTTTGCCCTCTTTTCTTTGAACTCCTTCCTTTTATTTAAACTCCTACACTTATACTAGAACTGCACTTGGCACTAGAACTGTTTGCAAGCTCATGAGTTCGCCCCTTGCCCTGTTAGTATTAGCTCCTGCCTACTCACATGGACAAAATTAGTGCACACAGCTAATAAACACACTTTCCTTGCTAGAAGTAAATACCAGTTGCAAAACATATTTTCCTCCCTAACCCTCCCCACAACCGCTCTCCATGTTATCACTGATCATCACTGCTATCCCGGCTCTCTAGAAGCTTGCCTATGTAATCCACAAAAACACTAGATAACTTGTGAGGATCTGAGCATATGTAACCCCCAATGATTACCATGGAGAGGTAAGAGAACTGAATATATACAACTGCCTGAGCATTTTATACTGAAGTGGTAAAAATGTAGTTTTATTTTTTTTACTTACATTATCTATGTATCTAAAAAATAAAAGTCTTTTATGAAATTAAATCCCACTGTTGTTTTGACGATGCAGAGTCTCTTACCAAAATGTTTATAAAATGCAGCCCCTTCATCGGGGTACAGTATGAATTGATGAGGCAATTTGGTGTTGTCAACTGAAGAGGATCCAGGGTCTTCTAGGAGGTTCTGTCTTCTTTTGGAAAATGGACACCTGATCTCTGTGCTGTCTTTTGATAATCACATATTATAGTTGTCGTAATTGCGAGTTGTCGTCACGCAATGAGCGCCTTCCATCAAGTAGAGGATGAGACAGGTAGAGAGGGGGCAAAGGTTTGTAATGAACGGTGAAGGTGTTAATTGCGAGGCCCCTGATAAGCGCCAAAGACATTCATCGAGAGGCCAGTAAAGTAATGGGGGGAGAGGCTCACAATGAGCGCCTTCCATCAAGTAGAGGATGAGACAGGTAGAGTGGGGGAGAGGTTCACAATGAGCGGTGAAGGTGTTAATTGCGAGGCCCGTTATAAGTGCCAAAGACGTTCATCGAGAGGCCAGTAAAGTAGAGGGGGAGAGGCTCGCAATGAGCACCAAAGGCGCTCTTTGAAAGGCTTGCCATAAGCGCCAAAGACGCTCATCGCGAGGCAGGCAGGTTAGGGGGAGGGAGAGGCTCGCAATGTGTGGCAAACACCATTGCCAGGCTTCTCATTTTATTGCCGTCATTTTTGACGGGCAAGTCACTAGTCACTATAATAGTTTTCATCGTGTGTAATGCTGGCATTGAGGGGCGTGGTCATGATGTAAACAGGGGTGGGGCCTAAATCAGGCAATGATATCAGCAGGCAGCCATGATGCATTCAAAGACAGCACAGAGAAAACACATCACAGATAGAGACAGACCTGAGTGAGTGAGAGAGAGAGGGAGGTACAGAGTGACCCACAGCACAGAGAGACAGACAGCAAAGTGACAGAGAGGGAGGAGAGAGGTACAGAGAGAGACCCACAGCAAAGAGAGACAGACAGCAAAGTGAGTGAGAGAGGGAGAGAGAGAGAGAGAGGGGGAGGAGAGAGGTACAGAGAGAGACCCACAGCACAGAGAGACAGACAGTAAAGTGAGTGAGAGAGAGGGAGGAGAGAGGTACAGAGAGAGACAGCAAAGTGAGTAAGAGAGGGAGTGGGGTACAGAGAGAGACCCACAGCACAGAGAGACAGACAGCAATGTGAATGAGAGAGGGAGGTACAGAAAGTTACCCACAGCACAGAGAGACAGACAGCAAAGTGAATGAGAGAGGGAGGTACAGAAAGTTACCCACAGCACAGAGAGACAGACAGCAAAGTGAGTGAGAGAGAGAGAGGAGAGAGACAGCACAGAGAGACAGACAGCAAAGTGAGTGAGAGAGGGATGTACAGAGAGTGACCGACAGCACAGAGAGACAGACAGCAAAGTGAGAGAGAGAGAGAGAGAGGGAGGAGAGAGGTACAGAGAGTGACCCACAGCACAGAGAGACAGACAGCAAAGTGACTGAGAGAGGGAGGAGAGAGGTACAGAGAGAGACCCACAGCACAGAGAGACAGACAGCATAGTGAGAGAGAGAGGGAGGAGAAAGAGGTACAGAGAGAGACCCACAGCACAGAGAGACAGACAGCATAGCGAGTGAGAGAGAGAAGGAGGGAGGAGAGAGGTACAGAGAGAGACAGACAGCAAAGTGTGAGAGAGAGAGAAGTACAGAGAGAGACCCACAGCACAGAGAGACAGACTGCAAAGTGAGAGAGAGGGAAGAGAGGTATAGAGAGAGACAGCACAGAGAGACAGACTTTAAAGTGACTGAGTGAGAGAGAGAAGAATTAGAGAGGGATGTACAGAGAGAGACACACACCACACAGAGAGACAGACATCAAAGTGACTGAGTGTGTGTGAGAGAGCACACACAGAGAGAGACACACGCACAGAGAGAGACAGGGAGGGGTACAGAGAGAGGTACAGCAAGAGAGTGCACAGAGAGAGCATGCACACAGAGAGAGCGCACACAGACAGAGCAGAAAGACAGAGAGCGCACAGACAGAGAGAGAGGCAGAGAGAGAGACAGGGAAGGGTGCAGAGCTGCCATCACACAGAGACAGTGAGAGCGCGCACAGACAGAGCACGCAGAGAGAGAGCGTGCACAGAGAGAGAGATTGAGTCCACAGAGAGAGGGCACAGACAGAGAAACACAGCGAGAGAGGGGTACAGAGCGAGAGCGCACAAAGACAGGTAGTGCACAGACAGAGAGAGAATGCACAGACAGAGAGCGCAGAGCAACAGAGAATGCAAAGAGAGCGCGAATAGAGAGAGAGAGCACACAGAGTGCAGAGAGAGAGTGCAAAGGCAGAGAGCACTGAGAGAGAGAGAGAGACAGGTAGGGGTGCAGAGAGATTTACAGAATGCAAAGAGAGACCGGGAGGGGTACAGAGCTGGCAGCACACACAGACAGCAAGAACTAGCGCACAGACAGAGCAGCGCAGAGAGAGAGAGTACACAGATAGAGAGCGCAGAGAGAGAGTACACAGATAGAGAGCGCAGAGAGAGTGCACAGAGAGAGAGTACACAGATAGAAAGCGCAGAGAGAGAGAGTACACAGATAGAGAGCCCACAGAGAGAGAGAGAGCACAAAGAGAGAGCACTGACAAGATATCATTCTATAATACTGTCATTTATGATGGGCAGGTTACTAGTCACTAATATAGTTGTTGTAGAGTTAGTTTGTGTGTAATGCTCGCAACGTTGTGAGTTGCATATGCGCGCAGCGCATGGCGGGGTCCGCAATTGGCATCGAAGGTGCTCATTGCAAAGCTCACAGACTGTAGAGAGAAGGAGAGGGGAGAAAAGGGAGGGAAAGGACACAAAATGAGGGAAGGAGAGAGAGAAGCCAGCTTTGCGGTGCATGGCCAGTAAAGTAGAGGGTGGGAGAGGTTCTCGCATTGTGCGGCAAACCTAAACATCTCAAGGGGAGGGAGGGGGCAGGGTGAGAAACGGGAGAAAGAAACATGGGGAGAAGTGGAAGAGACACAAGGGAGAGAGAGTTGGGAAAAAGACACAGGGGAGGGAGAGGGGGATGAGATATAGGGGGAAGAAACACAAGGGTGGGAGGGGGGAAGAGACACAGTGGAGAGAGAGGGGGGAAGAGACACAGGGAGGGAGAAGGGAAAGAGAAACGGGAGGGAGAGGGGGAAAGAGACACAGAGGAGGGAGAGGGGGAAAGAGACACAGAGAGGGAGAGGGGGGAAGAGACACAGGGAGGGAGAGGGGGGAAGAGACACAGAGGAGAGAGAGGGGGAAAGAGACAGGGGAGGGAGAAGGGGGAAGAGACACAGAGGAGGGAGAAGGGGGTGCATGATTGAAAATGAACTTGAAGAAAACGCTTTAACTCAAGGGGCACCGGGGCCCTCCATGCACTAGCTCTGCCACTGCTGGAAGGATCCATGATACATTGGTGGAAGTTGTATGTTTGAGAGAGCTAGGGTTGCATTGAATAATGCAAGGAGTCTGTTTCTGGGCCAGTGAGGGGAAAGGGTTATTGTGTCAACTTTAGTTTTTTCCTGTTATCAAACAAAGCCTCTGGATGAGTAAGACTCAGTAAGAAGACCCTCCCCTCAAGCTTAATACAAACTAAAAGTACATGAGGGAATCCTCCATGATACAAGCAGAGTAAGCTTTCATGCTCTTACCTTACATCACTGCTAATAATGTAAATGTACAACACAATTTACCAACATGTGAAGCTTTTCCAAAACTACAGTGGTCATTAAGAGTTGTGTAACAGTGATTCCCCATAAGAAGACCCAGAGTGAGGCGTCCGGTGTAAAATGGGACAATATCTCCCAGCTGATGTCAGTAACTGCCTGGTCACATGTATTGTCTAATATGCCCGGGATTAATATTGCTTATGAAATATTATTATTATCGCTTATTTGTAAAGCGCCAACATATTACGTAGCGCTACACATGGGTAAGTTTAAGGCAAAAACAACTGCAATATTAACCCATTGCACAGGATGGAGGGGCCATATGCTATTTTCAGGCTCCCTAAAATGATTGTCTAACATGATCTTGTGAGTCTCTGATCACTTAGATCTTTATTTCAAGTCACTAGCACATCTTTATTTTATTTTAGTATCTCATAGGTATTGGACTATTTCAGGTATTCTGATCTTTAAATGGAGGATTATAGCAGAATTATTTTTGTGTCATATCTCATATCCATAAATAATATTTTTTCCATGATCTAAACTTCGTATTTCAAAGTGTTGTAACTAACTTCAGTGTCTTATTTATTTATTAACAAGACAGATCAATATGTGTGCATGTCTCCTATAGTATATTATGTTGATTCGCCCCCTTATTTATATTTATTCCAAGATGTCAGATGCTGTTCCTTCTGTCTCTCCACTGTTTACACCAATCTGAAGGTCCCATGTGATCCCAGTTTTGTTTCAGACTTTATAAAGGGAGGTCATACCTCTGGAAAGCTTGTCACTATATATAAAGTGTTTGTCCGATAAGAAAAGTATCTCTATATACTGATGGCAGAGTCTCTGTAATGGTCCAGCTTCCAGAACCTTCAAATTGTAAAGAGCAAAATAAAATATTTTTCAATTGGTTGTTATAAGAATGTGATGTTTGTGGCCCTGTTGTGAAAACACTTAGAACTTTATATTATGGATTGCCTTAGGCAAGGACTTTGAGAGTTAATCAGATCAAATCAATGATGTGTTCGAACTTTTTGGGGATCCAGAAGTCTTGTGCTTTTTCACACCACCCTCAAATCCCCTACTTCTAGACTGTCTACTCCCAATAACAATTGATGTTCAAAATCAGTTCCTCCAATATGCATGGTGTAGCTGTGACAATTTGTTTCCAGGCCATGGCTATCCTCGTGATAACAATGTTTTCCCCTGTACGGACGACTGAATACCACTTGTGTCTGTGTGTTTTGGACATTGTGTGGGTAACCGATCGCTATACTGATTGTGTTCTTGTCGAACATGCCTGATGTTGGTATATGTTTCTAATATTTAGGTTTGTGTTTCCTATGCTTCAGTCCAGTTGTTGTTTGATAGGACAGGTTTAAATCAATGCGGCTGTTCAGCATTGAAGACCTCCTTCTGAGTTATCTGGCCTTTATACTTTAATTATATTACCTTGTCAAGGACCCCTTTTACAGTTCTTGGATCTTAGCCCATTAAGCCACCATAAAGGACAGACTGCTTGGCTCCAGCCACTGGACTATGTACATAAACACCTCAGTTGTCTTGTAATCTGTCTTGTCCCATTGTTTGCTTGATATATTTAATGTACTCTATTTGAGGTCTGGAACACATGGAGACAACATTATGAATATTTGGAGGTTGGCCTATTGTTCACAGGTGCCATACAGGATGTCAGGATGCCAGACTATTACACCCCATGTGGAGTCAATCTCCTGCGTTTGTCTGACACTCCCTGTCATTGTTGTGTTATATACACCCCCTCTATATCTAACACCTATAAATATTGTTGACTTTCCAAAAATAAATAAGTTCCCTGCTGAGACATATAGAAATGGTATGTTCTCGTATTTGCTCCTGGTGTTGCGATACTGATCCTATCTCCACCCTGCAAGTAACTTGTCCTGGTCACTACCACAGGAAGGTTACTGAGACTCCTGGAAGTGCGGATTCCTGATGGCGAGACCCAGAAGTCAGATATCAGGGTACTGGTGCCAAGATTTCCAAGAACCCAATGGTCCATGTGGGTACATAACCTGTAGTCTATAGCAGGTGGCCCTGGGCAGTAATAGTCCCTACCCTGTATTGTCATATACCTTTTGTTACAATGCACCCAGACTAATTACATTACCAGTGCCTGTTTGTCCTCCCATAAGTCCTTGTGAGTTTCAACAAAGGGCATTACTACTTTTGAAAGTACACAAGCATGTCAGGTGTATTTCTGATGAATGGGAAATATCTTTTTAATCCCTTTGCTCCAGTCCAGCTTCCAAGAAATCCTGCATCTATGTTCCAGAGATGCATCTCCATAGATCCTGAAGCTAGCCTCTCTCCAGGGGAACCCCTAGCACTGACATACAGAAACCCATAGAGGAGAGGACCTAAGTGGTGGGATCCATTCATTGGACAGTCCAGCTGTCGAGTGACACGGCTGTTTTTTATAAAATGTCTCATTCTAAGGAGTAACATTTACACTTTAAGGAGTTTAACTTCTGCATTCTATAAAGTGAAATGCAGTATTATATAGAATATCTCTCCTGTATTCTGTAGGGTAATGCTACTGTATTCTATAGAGTGACACTGCACCATTCTATAGACTGACATGGTTGCTTTCTATAGAGTAATATTGCTGCACTCTAATGTCTAACAACTGAGATGCTACATTCTAAAGAGAGATGCTATGCTATGGAGTAATACTGCGGCAATCTGTAAAGTCACATGGCTGTCTTCTATAGAGTAAAATGTTTTCTTTCTATGGAGAGACACTTCTACATTTTAAAGTGTTTATTGCTGCATAAAAAAAATATATATATACATATATAATATCTAAATATCTGTCTAATACAGCAGGCATATGTGTATGGATGCCATGTTTAAAATGGTAATGGATTACAAGAGTGAAATCTTTGTGGGCACATTTCCATGTCCCTGCCCAGGTTCCCAGAATGCAGTGTAATAACTGTATTTCTCAGAATTCTGATATACATATATACATGTGTGCATAAATATTTATATATATATATATATATACATATTTATATCTATAATGTGTCATAGTTGCATAATGCCCCTGTCTTGGCTGCAGTCTCCACCTCATACACTATTCCTGTGTTAGAATGGATTTACCTTTGATGGGAGCAGTGTGCTCTGGCTCCCCCATTCTGACCCCCAGGCTGCACAGTGTGGCAGCACCGCATCATAGCGACAGCCAGAGCTCAACCGGCGAGATTCAACATGGAAATGGCAGCTGGGTGAAGGGGGCTTGGGCAGGAGGACCGGGGGGTAGGAGGACTTGGGATGAAAAATGTACAGCACTGGGGCCCCAGACAGAGGCAGACCCTGGTGCATAGCACCGCTTACACCGGCGGTAGCTCCGCCACTGTATAAAACATACTTAAAGAACACATATAACATTGATCATACATTCATTTAATTAATAATTAAACACATATTAAACACAAATACTTTTAGTAACTTCTGGAAGTTATCATTTTCTTGATGTAAGACCGATGGCGGATATCTCTGGGTGCTTGGTATACATTTGCTGCAAAGCCATTGTACATGTAGATACAGTTACATGCGTATGAACTGTTTGTGTTGGTGGCACAGTGGAAACTGTGTGTTTTGAAATATTTTGGCCAATTTTCAACTTTGTAATACTCTCGCTCATCGAACACGTTGATTATTCTTATTTTTGTTATTTTTCTCAGTTTGAAGATTATTCTGAAAAACTTCACAATTCTGCTCTTTATTTGCTTGAAGCTTGCTGCTATATTGTCCATAACAGCCTTGATGTTATTCTTCAACTTGTTCTTAGCAGTGTTTGGAGGTTCAATAACCAAAGGTATATCAATGATAACTTGGTTCTTTAGACGGGTACACCCACCATAATCGCATGGCAACATGACTGTGTATTCTGGTACGTTGGTGGGGAGGTTTTTATCAGGTGGTTGATGTTCTTTTCGACATCCTATGTACAGGTTCCAGCAGAGACATCTGATTTGATATAAGGGCAATGCTGTTTGGCTTTCCTCCTTTTTCAGAAATATTTGTGTCACAATGTGTTTGTCTGATGATCCATAATAATTAGTTATAAATATCGCCAGAACGATAAAGATAAAAAATACAGTAATCACGACTAAAAGAAAGATTAATGCAGGCAAGATGGTGGTGGACTGCATGATTTTCGATCTTCAGTCTTCTTTGAAAAGCTTTTAAAAATGTCCAAAGCGCCAACGTCAGGAGACAGTAGGTCAGGTCATGTAGAATAAAAGGTAAGTACAAAATACAAGCCAAGGCATTGTATAGTGCAAGAATGTTTATGATGTCACATGGTGATGTCATAATGCTTAGAAGAGAACCTGTTAAGATGGCTTGGGTATGATGCAGCTCCCAGACATGGAATAGATTGCTTTTCCTTAAGGTCTAACTTTGTTCTTTGAGAATGTACTGACAGCAATATTTGCTCGGCACAATTGACAAATCAACATGTTCTATATTTGAGTCAACTGATTCATCCCAACATAACAAATATAATAAAATACAAATCCTCAGCAAAAGTATGTTCAAATGCAGTAGGTCTACCCAATCTCTGAAATGAGCCCCTTAATTTCTGCATCTCAGCTAAGTGGTAGCCATTGTGTTGTTGGTGAGGTCGCCCTCATTGCTCTTGTGCAGTGGGTCAGATGTTGAGCTGTATACAGATAATCTTATATGAGATTCAGTCAAAAATGACACACGTCTTTTAACAACATGTTTATTGGTTCAACAACATAAGAAAAGCAGCAGGTTCCCTATCATGTGATAGGTTTGTATCTTAACTTATCCTGTCTTAATGCCCATAACACCAACCGGGCCATTTCATTCTACCATAACGTTTATATATACTGTATATATTAATTCAGTGCTATGTAATTGCAGCCATATTGAGCAAAGTGTGTGTATTTTACATTGTGCAATCTACAGTTTCTGTCCTTGGTCATAAATAAAAGTAAAACTGTGTATATTCAGTATATACATGAACATGCTCAACAGATCAATGGCTTGTATTAATATTGTAAAAATAATGACTAATTTTATTGACCCACAAATAAAACTTTTGCTGAAAAATTTACATTTTTTCATATTTATATACACCGCTATCATGCTTAAATATATTGATAGAAAAATGTTGAAAATGTGTCTGGCCTTCTGGGTCAGGAAAATGTCCTGATTTTTTTTTTTTATTCTGAACAGGATAAAGACCATTATACAATGAAAAAACATATATGTTTGAAAATTTGAACTTTGACTAAGAGCATAATTATTCAGGGAAAAAATCCTAAAGTTAGTTTTTATAGATACTATGATGGAAGTTGGGTGTGTGAGAAGGACATTTACATTTTTGGAGAACTCCATGGCAGGAGAGGCGGAAGGGGAGTGACGTCAATTTGAGTCAGATCCAGTTATCAACAAATCATTCTCCCTTGTCTCTCACCCAACCCCTCCAATTAATGGGAGAAAAAATACACCCTCCATATTCAGCTCTCAGGTGGTGATGCATCAAAGCAAGATGGAATCTTCTATTCATAAAGAGAATCTTCCAAAATTCAGATTCTTCTGAGTGTATTCATTAGGTAGTTAAACCCATTTTTCTTGAATTACATCTTTAAGATAAATACAGCACACTGGGAACAGATAAGATATGTTTTCAGTTGTTTGGAAAGTCAGTCACAATGTTGTGAAACTTAACAGTAAGATTAAATGTAAGTGCACCTCACAGTAAAATTACCTTTCTCCTCATGGTCCAAGCCAACAATTAGTTCTCTTGATATACAAAATGAAAGCCCTAACAGATTCTGCTAAAATGATGATTTTCTCCAAAAAATTGTTCTATTCTCATTATTTTTTCACAACTGAAAAATGTTGTAAGTTTTACATACTTCGCGAACATGTAATGTTTCCCCAAACAGTGGTACTTTAAATTTACTAGGTAATATAGGCCAATGTACATGTTTCATTGACATCAGTAGACCTGCTTTCCCTAGCAAGTTTCTTACTTTAAAATATTGCAACTGCAGCTGGGCATTCTGGGTAGTGACATATTATTATTATTATTATTATTATTGTTTATTTGTAAAGAGCCAACATATTCCGTAGTGCTATCCATAAGTTGTGATCAAGGCAAAACAATATTAACACATTAAAAAGACGGAGAAGCCCTGTATTTGAGCTTAGAATCCAATGTCCATAGAGCATTCACCAAAGCACCGTGCAAGATTGAAAACTTGAAGACTTACAATCTAAAGGCATAAAAATTAGTCTCCAAGGATATCACCTAATTTGCACATCACCCCATATTTCCTTACAGTGGGGTTTTTAATGATGCTCAGAGGAGAGTAATCTGTGTGTGTGGGAGATGAGTAAGGTCTGAGGGTGAGTAGAGGAGGCTGTGAATGTGGAAGATGAATCAGTTATGAGAGGAGAGTAGTGGACTCTATGGATATGCATGGCATCTGAAAGAGAACGGTGGAGCTTGTGTAAATGGGAGATGAGAGTGGTCTGACAGGAGAGTCAATTAATCTGTAGATGTGGGATACAAAAGAGGTCTGTGGGGTGGGTAGTGACGTCTATATTTAATCCTCTTCTAGCTTCAAAAGTTAGCATCATTTATTTGATTTTTCTCTATGTGACCTATATGTTGCACTTCTTGGGCTAGATACCACAGCATCTTTGCTTTAATCAGAAGAGTGAACGAACATCACCTGGCTCTGCCAGAAATACTATGTAGGAGCTGGCACACCATCGTCTTGTAGTTTGCATATTTTTAAGCTGACAATTTTCAAATAGCATTTTCCAGTATAAGTAACCAGGCTTTGATGGCTTGCCAGTCTTGGTTGGGTTTCAGTATTTTGTGGAAAACAATGGTCTCTTCCTACTAGAAACAGAACCTTACTTCACACTGTAATCCTGTAGCAGCAATTCATCTAGATGAAGTGCTTCATACTGCCACAGTCTTCAAACTTGAAGTACAAATCTTCTGAAACCCCCATCTTTCTCTGTTAACTGACTATTGGACAACTCTGTAATTCAACTACAAAGAATGTTTTCTTTTGTGGGTTTGGTTAACATCGACTTTCTTCTAGAACAGAAGAAAATAATAATAAAGTGGAAACAAAGAGACTTAGAGAGGACAATCTTAAACCTTATTCTCAAACGAATACAATTAATAGAAGAACTCATAGTCTACCTTCATTAACCCAAATTGCGACAATATAAATGTGCTGAGTCTCTCTAAAGTAGAGAAAAGATGACCACACAACTAAAAGAACAAAGAAACTCTGATAATATGTGAAAAGTATATAAAACTATCACCAAAGGAACAGGAAAGAACATATTACAGATGGAAAAATTTAAATAATGAGAATTTGTCAGGAACCGGGTATTAGAAAAAAACAAAAGCAGGATATAAAAAGCTTGGTGAAGATCCCTTTAAATCAAAACTCCAATTCTTGTATCAGTGTGCAGAAACAATAGCAACATCACAGTAAAGCATTGAAAGCATACTATTTATCTACACGCAGCTATACAGCAGCAGAAACTGGAAACAGAGGTCTTTAGAAGCAGACTGGGAGCTGTAGGCAGGAACTAGCACACAGGTGGAAGTGATAGCTGGGACAAAGCAGAAGGTATTATATAGTTACATAGTTACATAGTAATTGAGGTTAAAAAAATACTTTCAGTCCATCAAGTTCAACCTTTTAAGATCTCCTCTGATCTGCAATATGCAGATTAGTTGCTAATTAATTGATCCAAAGGAAGGCAAACAGTAAAAAAAAAAAAAGTGAAACTTAGCCCATCGTCACAAAGGGGAACATTTTTTAAATTCCTTCCTGACCCAGATACTGGCGATTGGGTTCCTCCCTGGATCAATACTCTCTAATACTATTTGCCTTTGCAGCTGCTGCTTGGCATTGCGCACTGTTACCTAGATGGTTGTCCACAAGTACTCCCAAATCCCTTTCAATTTCTGATACCCCTATATTCGCTCCATTAAGATTATAAATTTCATGGTTATTTTTTCCTTCCCAGTTGCATAATTTTACATTTATTCATATTAAATCTGATCTGCCATTTAGATGCCCCTTCCTCTAATTTATGTAAAGCCCTTTGGAGGGAAAGTACATCATTATTTGATTTAATTACCTTGCACACTTTCAGAACTCCTACCAGACAGGAACAGAAGCAGCAGTGCTGGATAAATGCAGAGCTTCAGACAGATAGGAATAGAAGCAGCAGTACTGGACACCACAGCTGTAGCTGGATAAATGCAGAGCTTCAGACAGATAGGAATAGAAGCAGCAGTACTGGACACCACAGCTGTAGCTGGATAAATGCAGAGCTTCAGACAGATAGGAATAGAAGCAGCAGTACTGGACACCACAGCTGTAGCAGTGAAACAGGCAGGACAAATAATTGCAGCAGAAACAGTCATAACCCTTTGAGTGATATGAGCCTATCAGTGACTAAGGGGTGGAATTATGACCCACAGGATCAGACCCATGTTTCCTAGGTCTCCCTTGCGGCCTACTCAGTCTGTGTCATTACAGGCCGTAGATTGACCAGAACAACCAGTGGGGCCTTCCTTGGCCTACCCTGAGGCCTAACAGGTACTCCTAATAGAATTTCCCCACAAGCAATCACATTTTCCTTATGCGATTACTGTATACTATCACTAACTGCTTATTAAAAATATTCTCCACATGGAGTATACATTTTCTCCTTAAAATCTTTTCACATAATATTAGTCAACTATTCATGAAAATGCATCCACGTCTTTTCTTGGACATTCTTCCATATAAGTTGTCACCAAAACTTCATGGATATTTAGTGAGGTTGCCCATCGCTTTGGGACCTGTAGTGGGGATTTTAGCAAGCAACCTAATGAAGATAATCCCGAATGTCAGGAAAAGCAAGGTGGTTAGAAGACCATTATGTATGATTTGTGCTGGAAGCTTGGTTCATGGGGAGGCAAACCCTATTTCAAGATAAACAGTAAGCACGGATGGTCAAACAGGCAAAAATAGAAAATAGATCAGATTGGCAGATGTTCAAGGCAGACCAAGGGTAGATTCACTAGGTCCAAACAGAAAAAAACACAGGGAACTGGTATGAAACATAACAGACACATAAGGGAAGACTGGCTTGAATAACTTTGCAAGTTACTGCTGATCAGTGTTTGTGACTTAGAGCAGCATCATTTCTTAATGGAATACTAATGGAGAAGGAAATTCAGTGCTAGTGAATCAGGGTGCTAGTAATTGCTGTAAATCTCTACTAACCATACCAGTCATGTCACAGCAGGCACTGCCTTCAGATACCGATGCCATGAGGTGTCCAGTACAAGTACCATCTATTGTATAATAACTTAGCCTTATCAGATAAGGGTCTCTTGAGTGATCAAAATGAAGTCTGGACAGTACCACCCATTTCACAGAAGTAAATTATAGATGAAAGGATGCAGAGTTCAGCTGTTACAGAGCCTTAATATAAAATGGAAGGTGTAGTAGTGTACTCATTGTAGAACAGCATAAAACAATTTTAGTGGTGTTGATGGCTTTTAAAAGTAAACCAGCTTTTTAGTATCATTTTAAAGGACTAATCACTTCTTTATGAGCAGTGCTCATAATGTGCATTAGATGGTGCTGTTGTACTTTGTTTTTTTCATCAGTTTATTCACATATGAATACTAAAACGTGATTCTGCTTCTACTTTGCTTTTTGTTAATGTATGTCGTGGTCACACTCTGTGAGTGTTAAAAATCACTTATTTCATTGTAGTGGCACTTTGAGAAGTCAGTGGTCTGGAACTGTGTCTCACAAATTGTCTTAAAGTGCTGGGGCTGTACTTTGACAATAACAAGATATGAACAGGTTTATGGAAGCACACAGTCTTGTTTTGCCAGGTTTACCACAATTCTGGTTAAGGTGGCAATAATAAAAGAGGAGGAGGGATTTGTCTGTATGTTAAGCCTGAATTTAAGCCTATAGTCAGAGAAGATATTTATTGTGTAACTAGCGGTAATTTTGAATGTTTGTGGGTAGAGTTAAATAGCGGAGCAGCAAATTCTAAAATAATATTGGTAGAAGTATACTATAAACCCACAAATATAGCTGAAAGTGAGGAAATACGATTATTGTTACAGATTGGAAATGCAGCTAAGCATGGGCAAGTTCTGATAATGGGAGATTTTAATTACCCTGAAATGAACTGGATAAATGAGACCAGCAGTTCAGCTAAGGGGAGCAGGTTCTGGAGTACACTCAGGGATCATTATCTGGCCCAGGTTATACAAGAGCCTACTAGAAATGGGGCCATCTTGGATTTAGTCATCACAAATAATGTTGATATAGTATCAAATGTGGAAATTGGACAACCTTTGGGAAACTGTGATCACAACACAGTCTCATTTGACATTGAATCATAAAAACAAAACTGTAAGGGGCTAACAAAAACTCTCCATTTTAAAAGGGCAGATTTTAATGGTTTAACGACGGACATACATATAAACTGGGACAAAGAACTTATGGGTAAAAATGCTGAACATAAATGGACAAAGTTTAAATCCTTACTAAAACTATTTCTTATCACCATATACCATGGGGAAATAAAAGTAGAAGAAGTAAATTACATCCAACGTGGCTTAACAATGACTTAATGATCAAGATAGAGAGTAAAAATAGGCATTTATATTATACTAAACAAGAGGGGATAGAGACTGCTTTACAGGAGTACAAGGAAATCAACAAGGCTTGCCAAAGGGTTAATAGACTGGCTAAAATAGAAAATGAAAATTTAGTTGCAAAGAAGAGGGGAGCAGGAGAAGTTGTGGTTCAGATTAAACCTGGAGCCATTTTGCCCCGCATTCGCCAGTACCCGATGAGTAAAGAAGCAGCAGAAGGAATCAAAGACACCATTAAAGGACTACTTGAGAGTGGAGTCATCTATCCAACTGTAAACAGATGCAATACTCCTATATTACCAGTCAAGAAGGCCACTACTGGAAAATGCGAATGGTGCAAGACCTTAGACCTATAAATGACATTGTGACTGCTGAATTTCCTGTGGTACCAAACCCTGCTACCATCTTGTCAAGTGTACCTGAGACAGCTGCTTGTTTCACTGTGGTGGATTTGTCAAATGCCTTCTTTAGCATTCCACTGTCAAACAAATCCCAATACCTCTTCGCATTCAGCTATGAAGGCCAACAGTACACATACACACGATTGCCTCAAGGATATTGTGAATCTCCATCCATCTTTAATCGTGTGGTAGCAATGGACTTGAGAAACATTGCTCTGCAAGGAACTTTAATCCAATATATGGATGATTTGCTTTTGTGCTGCAAGGACTATCAGGAGTGTAAGCAGGACACCATCACACTTCTCACACAGCTTGCAGAGAAAGTACATAAAGTCAACAAAGCCAAGTTGCAATACTGCCAACCCTCTGTACATTATCTTGGACATGTCATCTCTAAAGGCAAGAGGTCATTGACTCCTGAGAGAGTTGAAACCATAACCAAGACCCCCAGACCAGTAACAAAGAAGCAAATGGAAACATTCTTGGGAATGATTGGGTACTGCCGACAATGGATATGTGATGTTGCCATTCTGAGTCATAGCCTGAGACGTGCAATCCTTGAGCCTGGATGTGGAAAGAACATAGAGTGGACTGAGCAGATGGAGAAAGATTTTGCAACCTTGAAAGGAGAAATTTCTTCAGCACCAGCACTTGCTATTCCTAACTATGAGAAGCCTTTCTACTTGTTTACAGTAGAGGAAAATGGATTCGCATCCGTTGTGCTCACTCAGAAGTCATCAATGGGCCATCACCCAGTGGCCTACTTTAGTTGCCAATTGGATGCAATAGCACGAGGATTTCATCAATGTGACAGAGCATTGGCAGCAGCTGTATTTGGTGTGGAAAAGGCAAATACTATCACCCTGGGACAGCCAACCACCTTGTATGTTTCTCATGCCGTGCATGCACTACTGGCAAGAACAATTTCCTGCCTTACTGGATATGAAGTACTGCTGACCCAATCTGAACTCACCATAGAAAGATGTAAAACTGTGAACCCGGCTCTTCTTCTAGCCACTCCAGAAGATGGGGAGCCACACGACTGTGTGGAAAAGATCCATACAGAAACACTTTTGAGAAAAGACTTATCTGCCGATCCCCTGGAAAGTCCTGACTTGGAGCTGTTTGTGGATGGATCATCCTCCCTAGACCCAAATGGAGAAAGAAGAACTGGAGCAGCAGTTGTGGAAATGAAAGATGATCAGCCAATCACCATCTCAACTCTAAAACTGCCAAAAATCCAGTCAGCTCAACATGCAGAATTAACAGCCCTCATTGAGGCCTGCAAAATAGCAAAGGACAAGAGAGTTAACATCTACAGGGATTCAGCTTATGCTTGTGCAGTAGCTCATGCCCATGGGAAGATCTGGCAAGAAAGAGGATACCAGAGAGCTGACAACTCACCTGTTAAGCATGCACCCCTGCTTAAGGAACTCCTTGAGGTCATCCACTATCCTTCTCAAATTGCCATCATGAAATGTGCAGCTCATACCAGAAGAAATGATAGAATCTCTAGAGGAAATCATGCAGCGGATGAAGCAGCCAAAATAGCCAGTGAAACTGGAGAAGCAAGGACCCTGTCGAAGCAACTTCCAGAAAAAATCATGGGAGTCCTTAATTCCCAATCACTGCAGCAATTGCTGGAGCTGCAACAGAAAACACTGGTAGCTGAGAAAGTCACATGGGAAGCAAGGGGCTGTATGGCAGACAAGGAAACAGGGATCATGAGACAAGTCATTACTGGGAAAGTTGTGTTACCATCCTCCCTGCTAACTGAAGTACTGAATCAAGCTCATGGCACTGAGCATCTTGCCAGAACCCAGATTATGAAGACACTTGCTGAAACATGGTATTCACCTTATATGGCAGAAGCGGTACAAGCCTTCATAAACAAGTGCCATATATGCAGGAGTCATAATCCCCTAAAGGCCACTGCTAGTCCTTTGGGGTTTATGCCTCCTCCATTGGGTCCATTTTTTGACCTGGTAATTGACTTTATTGACATGACTGAGAGACGGGAGCATTACAGATACATACTAGTAATTGTTTGCAGGTATTCTAGGTGGGTGGAGGCTTTTCCTTGCAGGAATGCAGATGCTATCACAGTAGCAAAACACTTATGCAGGGAGGTTTTCCCCAGATTTGGGATATGCCACAATTTACAATAAGATAATGGACCTCATTTTTCTAATGAGGTAATGAAGGAAGTGACTACCAAATTAGGAATCAAGCATAAGTTTTCCTGTGTGTATCACCCTCAATCAAATGGTATAGTGGAAAGAGCTAATGGTATCCTCAAAACCAAGTTAGCCAAGATTTGCCATCAGAATGGTCTGAGTTGGGTGCAAGCCTTACCCTTAGCCCTAATGAGTATGAGGAATTCAATAAATAGGGTAACCCACTTGACACCTCATGAGATAGTAACAGGGAGACCTATGGAGGTTCCTCATGTCAGAACTAGCTCTTTAGTGGCAGGAATGGATATTTTGCAACAAGAGCTAAAAGATTATGTCCAGGCTTTGGTTACTGTCTCCAAATCTGTTTATTTGCAGGTACACAATACTCAGCCTGTACCTACCAACACAGACTCCAAGACCACATCATTTGGGCCAGGTGATCAAGTATATATAAAAGTCTTCAAACGGAAGTGGAAGCAGCCACGGAGAGAGGGTCCATATTTGGTCATCTTTGCTACACCTACTGCTGTGAAGGTTGCAGAAAAAAAGTACTGGATACACAATTCTCACTGCACCAAACACCTCTTATAGGGCTATGCAAAAAAAAAAAAAACTAGCAACCACTCACGGAGAATTATTCTAGTATAGAGCAAACCACAGACTACATAGACTTTACTACATTTACAACAATGTCTGTTACTGCAGAGAGACTAAAGAGACAAAGGCTATCCCCAAAGATAACAATAATGCTTAGGAGGTTTTCTTTTTGGATTCTTCTTGGACTTTTTGTGTTTACATTCAGGGGAACCTTCGAATATATTTTCTCAGACAGTTTTGGACAAAACTGGACTGAGATAAATGACACTGTTAAGGTTGTGAATCCACGAATTAAGAGGTCAAGTAATACATATACCGATATTGATGCATGGACTGAAAATGTGTACGTAAAAATGGTGTCTAGCTATGCTGATAAACTACAATTAACCAACTGTTGGGTGTGCTCACATATTGCTACTCATGGCAATATGGGAATTCCTCTCCTAGGTATGCCAGCTGAGAATTTTAGTGTTAGCCACCTGTCCTCTATTGGAAATAACATCATAGCATACTGGGATTTTTTCACTTACCTGGAAGGTGCCATACCCTTAGGAAGTATAAATACACATAAGTTGTTGATGCAAGACTACCCTAAAAGAATAAATGATTCCCTTGCATTCAAACTGGCAGGTACAGTGGAAGGGTATAATTGTTTATCAGCTACAGGAGTAGGAAAGCCTGTGGGTAACTCAAAATGTACTAATATCACCATCCAGTTTGCTAGAACCAAAGAGAACCAGTACATCCCAGGAGCCCCCTATTCTTGCAGAAATACTTCATGTACTGGAAAAGGATGTCCTTATCTCTATAAGAGACTGGGTAGCTCTAGCCTAAAGCTAACCCAGACCAACATTTGTACTACCTTTAATTTATCCCTTGCTGGTGTGTTTAACCCCACACCTCCTAGCCCAGCAAATGATGTATATTATATTTGTGGAAAAAACGCCTACAAGTGGCTGCCCCCAAATTGGATAGGGAGCTGTTACTTGGGACAGGTAGTCCCTTATGTGTATCATTTAAAACACCTCCCCCAGGGACACCCTAGAAATGTTAGAAGCACAGAACTTGGATGGGATACAATTATTGAAATCATGGGGGTAGTGTACCCATCAGCTGGGGTAGCCCAAGTGCAGATGCGGCTGTCAGTTCTTTCATGTCTAATTCAGGAAGCCTTAAATTCTAGTATGGCAGCAATAAGGAAACTAACCCAGGAACAAGTCCAGATTAGAATGGTAGCTCTCCAGAATCGGATGGCTTTAGACTACATACTTGCTGCAAAAGGAGGAGTGTGTGCATTAGTGGGTAAAGAGTGTTGCACCTATATTAATGACGAATCAGAAGCCATTACTGAGGATTTGGATAAATTAGAGGAAGTAAATAAGAACTTAAACAAGATAGACGTAGGAGTTTGGGATGAGATGTTCTCCTTGTTAGACTCCCTTGGAAAAAAAAAATAGCTTTCTTCTTAATTTGCATTGCTTTTCTGATTTTGCTGTGTACAATTGTATCTTTTTGCAAAGCTCTTGTTAGAAAGGACATAAGGTAAAAGGTGAAGAGGACCCCATGTGATGTAACACTTCCACATTGTAGGACAGGACCTGGATGTGATTGGGACATTGAAATCCCACCATTAGGACTTCCATATGTTGGTATTGGAACACAGACCATACTGTGGGTAATGCGATATGGCTTAATGGGCACAATAATCCCTGCCATAATCGATTCCCCAGTGAGCTGTATCCTTCAGGGACAAGAGTCTCTTTAGGAGCCAGTTTGAAGAAGATGCCTTTGCTTCCTATCATACGTGTCAAATTGTATATGCATTTCTGTAATTTGTAATCACAATGTTTGTAACATCCAATAAGAATGCACCCCTAGGTTAAATAGGTTTATACTGTTTGTACTTTTTCTATAGTTTTGTTTTAGACGACACTTTATAGTGTCGTAGAGGGGAATGTAGGAGTTAAATATCTATAATTCCTAAGTAGATATAAATATATAAGAAAATAGTAATTACTGACCTTATTAATCAAGAAACCTAAGGAGGAGTTAATTCTGCTTTTACTCCAAGGTTTCTGCAAACTTTGATTCCTTCAATACAATTAAACGTATATGTGAGTAGAGATAAAGCATTGTTGGATAGGGGGGGGATTGTGTGCAGAACCTTGTGTATGTTTACTGAATAACTAACATTGTAGAACCTTGTGTATGTTTATTGACTAACTAGCATTGTGTGTAAAACCTTGTATACATTTATTGAATAACTAGTATTCTGTGTAGAACCTTATACACGTTTACTGAATAACTAAAGTTGTTTGTAAAATATACACTGCTATCACAAGAAAGAGTTACTCATTTGTCAACATTAGTTACAAATCCTTGCAAAAACTGTATAAGAATGTAGGATTTGGAGTAGATCTTTAGTTGAACAACAGATTTGCTGTCACTCTGTTTGTTTCACCTCCAAGCTTGTATTAAACCGAAAATACAGAGTTTTCGTGTCCTATCTTATTCTTCTGGGGGCGAGGGCGAGTCAGTGAAAATGTTTTTCTTCAACAACAGCCTGTTAATATGATATGTTAAGATAACATTGATAACTAAATATTGTTAGATTCATATACACACAATATTTTAGTTCTTCTGACAAACCTGTTCACATGTCCCGAGCCTGGAGCTCCATCCGTCTCCATAGTGAGTCTCGCTGCCGGTGAAACTTCCTTTGCTGTTGATGCTAAGTGGCTCCCAGGGCCCAGAGATAGATCTGTCGGTTGAAAGGCCTCTTTCACAAGAAACCTGAAGAACAAAGGGAAACATTAATTAATAAGCACAAAGTAAGTTACGTTATACTGGACTCACTGATAATTCAGGTAGAAGAAGTGAAAAAAGACAAAAACTATTGTAGAAAAACTATGACTATTACAGTTCATGTTTCATTACACTTGTTTCCTACTGAATATTTAATAAAATAATAATTACAGATTACAATAAGATAGTGTTGTTGTTAGATTTTTGCCATTAAGATTTTATAATTTTCTAAAATGTCATCTAGTTCATTAAACTTCAGCCATTATCCATGATTACTGATATACTATTATTTGCATGAAGTTAAAACACTATGTAATATCCAATAATAACAATAATTTTCTACTAAGGAACATCCCTTCTGTAAGTTTATAGCTCACAAATTTGACCTTCGTTTATCTGTGGCAATTACTAGGTATTTGGAAGGAATCATAGTCCAATTAGCCGACTTATTTGTGTGGCATAAAAACAAAATGAAGAAAAGTACAATAAATGTAAAAAATGATATTTTTACCTCCCTAACCCACCCACAACCACTCTCCAGGTTATCACTGATCATCACTGCTATCCCAGCTCTTTAGAAGCTTGCCTATGTAATCCACAAAAACACTACATAACTTGTAAGAATCTGAGCATGTGTAACCCCCAATGATTGAGAGCAATTAGCATGGAGAGTTAAGAAAATATATATAACTACCTGGGGATTTTATTCTGAAGTGGTACACATTTCATTTTTAATTTTTTTACTCACATTATATATTTATCTAATAAACAAAAATATATTATGGAATTAAATCCCACTCTTGCTTTGAAACCACATAGTCTCTTACCAAAAGTACAGGATGAATTGATGATGCAGTTTGGTGTTGACGACTGAAGAGGATCCCGGATCTTACTGGAGGTTCTGTCTTCTTTTGGAAAATGGACACCTGCTCTTTGCACTGTTATTGGATAATAAAGACAATATTCATATGAGACCATCCACTGTGACTGTTACATTCATTCCTGACTCATCATCTGCTGCTCCAATCTAATAACTTCTAAAAACGTTTTCTCTTTATTTCCTATTAAGCACAAATATAAGGCTGATTCAATCAAGTTGGTATAATTGGCAAAAAAATAATTTGTGTAACATCTTACAATTTTCTGATAGCATCATTATTGTACATATTCGTAGGCCAAAGGACTGTGTTTCCACCCTTGTCTCCTAACTTAATCACTATGCTGTCCCATTGTCTAATGTCGTTCAGTGCTTTGTTAATCATTTCTCTTTTAGGTTTAATATTGGTAAGTTCTCTGCAGACTAAATTAAGAAAGGTGACAGTTGCAGATGAAATGGTATTTCGAGGTCTATACAACCTTGACAAACCAGGCCCTCACCTCCATCAACCAGAGATAATTTTCAAATAAATGGTTAGTCTTACTCTACTTTGCAACTAACATTTTGTTTTCTATTTTAGCCAGTCTGATAACTCTTTGCAAGCCGGTTTGATTTCCTTGAAGCAGACTCTGTTCCCTTTTTTTGTATAAAGTTTAAATGCCGTGTTTTTTTTTTACTGTATCTTGATCTTTAAATCATTGTTAAGCCACATCAGTTGTCCATTTATGTTCAGTATATTTATCTCTCATTTCTTTCTCTCGGTCTATGCATTGTATGGCTGCCCTTAGACCATTAAAATCGGTCATTTTAAAATTAAGAGTTTTTGTTGGCCCCCAAATATTTGAATTCATTCTCAAATGAGACTGTTTTGTGATCACTGTTTCTCAAAGGTTTCACCATTTGATTTTATATTAATATTATTAATGATGGATACATCCTAATAGGTTCTTGTATAATCTGGGCCATATAATGATCTCTGAGTGTACTCCATAACCTGCTCCTCTTAGCTGAACTGCTGGTCTCATTCATTCAGTTTAGTTAAAATCTCCCATTATTAGAACTTGACGATGCTTAGCTGCATGTCGAAACTGTAATAATAATTGCAATTCCTGACTTTCAATTATATTTGGGTGTTTATAGCATATTCCTACCAATATTCTTTTGGAATTTGGAAAATTTGCTCCACTGTTTGACTCCGCTCACAAACGGATTCAACATTATTGCTAGTTACACCATAAATAACTTCATTGACTATAGGTTTAAATTCAGGCTTAACATACAGACAAACCCCTCCTCCTCTTCTACTATTGCCCCTATATTTACTAAATAGGTTATAACCGTCCAAATTAATCATCTAGCCATGAGAGTCACCCCACCACAATTCAGTAATGCCTATTAAGTCCCATTTCTCATTTACTGCTAATAGAGCTAACTCTCTAATTTTCATTGGCAAGCATGCATTTATGTTGCTATGACTATGCAGTTTTGAAGTGCTTTCCACGGTACCCGGATTTGAGAGCGCACAAGACGTGCGCGCCGCCAAGTGTGCTCCCAGGAAAGCGCACAACCAACACCAGCGCTCTCCAAAACGGCAGTGGGCATAGGGAGAGGTGGCATGGGGATAGTCACCCAGCAGAGGTGAGACAGCTGTGTGAAAGGGGATAGGGAGAGGTGGCACTTACCTCATCCACATCACTATGCCTTGCAGGAGGACTGGCAAGTCATAGTGATGTTGATGAGGTAAATGGCACCCCGATTACGGTGAAAGGGGGAAATAGAGGAAGAGAGTGGAATGGGGAGATTGGGGATAGAGAGAGATGGGAAGGAACATAGAGAGAAAGAGGAGGAGGAGAGAGAGAATAATGGGGAGAGAGATGAGTGGTGAAGGAAATGGAGAAAAGAAAGAAATGGGGAGAAGATAGAGAAGACAACTGCTGTTTCATCAAGGGGCGCTGGTGTTGGTGCGCGCATTTGTCAGGCAATCTGGGCGCGCACATGGTGGCGCGCACGTCGCGTGCGCCCAGAAGTCGTGCCACCGCCTTGCACTGTACTTGATTTACCTAGACTCACACTTAATGCATGGTAATCTTATTACTGGCTACTAACCACCTCCACAATCTCAATGCCCATTATGAACAAGAAAACAGGTATAAGGGGACATTAGCTCCATGGTGGTTAATTGACTGGTATTTGGAGGGCATTGAATAGGGGCTATGTTATCTGCCCTTGTTGTAATTTTTTTTCTCTCTGCAATCCAGACTTACCTAATTCAAATTAGTGAGATTCAACAGGAAATAGCAAATCCAGTTTTCACAAGGGGTCCTTCACACCCGATCCCTTGCTCTCCCATGAACCCCAATCTACATAACCATGGGGGTTCCATTGAGATCCCCATGGTATTTAATCTATTTACCAAGTGTCATAGGGGCCCTTAAAGGACCCAGTGGCACCTAAAATGTAACCCTCACCACAGGGGTCCCTAACAGACACCCTCTTGCATAAAGAGTTAACCCAGATTCCACAAGGAGCTTCTAGGACCCCCATGGCACATCTAATTATTAACCCCTGCTGCGGAGGTCCTTGAAGGACCCCCACAGCGTCTAAATATTAATTGCAATCCATGGCGTTCCTTAAAGGGCCCCCCATTGTATAACAATTAACACCCCCAACATACCAGGGGATCTATAAAGATCCCCATAGTATCCCCATTAACCCCCTAACTACCATGGGGTAATGGTGTTATGGTGTTGCTTAAAGGACCTCCATGGTACCTAAATTAACCCCTAACTACCATGGAGGATTGGGTGTGAGCGGGGAAGGAGGCGATCAGGAGTGAATAGGTAAGGGGAAAGCAGCCCCAAGGGCATTTTTATGACTTTGTAGGTATTATAGAGAGAAATATTTCAAGTTATGAGTTATAAGTAGTTTTGAGAAAAATGGAACTGAAAAGAGATTTAGTGCAGAAGCAACTCATAATATTACTGATATGAACAAAAGCATTAGGAAAGCTTCCTGTAATTTGCATGTCTGCTTTTTTTTCATATTTTACAGGTGGCTCACTCACAATCTTGAAAAAAGGGGTGAATAGCATAGTTAGTAAAATTACTTATCACTTTTTAGTGGTGTAACTATACGTTAGAGCAGGTTAACTATCTAAGTAAAGGTTATAGAGCTTGGCTTGTTTGCCAGATACTCCTCCACGTTTGTTTTTGTCACGGATACTGAGCTCTGTGATCTGATTGGCACATAAAGGCAGGTACTAACTAGCTCAAGAGCCAATCAGATTACAGTTGAATTGTAAGTTGTGACAGGTACAGCTCACATTACCCTACATACAGAGGTCATATTAAAGGTTTATATTAAAGAGCTGTCTTAGAGCAGGCTAACTATTCATGTGAACGTTATAGAAGCTTAGCTCATTTGCCAGTTTCTCCTCCATGGTTGTGAACAGTTGAGGCTGCCATTTTTAAAATGTTTTTTTGTCACTGGCACTGAGCTATGTGATCTGATTGGCTCTTAAGTGTAGGTACTAGCTCAAGAGCCAATCAG
>JAPZIH010000195.1:0-35978 GCA_027410445.1 Discoglossus pictus | reverse complement strand
CCCTTCTCTCTCTCTCCCTCTCCCCCTCTCTCTTCTCTCCCTCTCCCCCCCTCTCTCTCTCTCTCCCTCTCCCCCCTCTCTCTCTCTCTCCCTCTCCCCCCTCTCGCTCTCTCTCCCTCTCCCCCCTCTCGCTCTCCCCCCCTCTCGCTCTCCCCCCTCTCGCTCTCCCCCCTCTCGCTCTCCCCCCTCTCGCTCTCCCCCCCCTCTCGCTCTCCCCCCTCTCGCTCTCCCCCTCTCGCTCTCCCCCCTCTCGCTCCCCCCTCTCGCACTCCCCCCCTCTCGCTCTCGCTCGCTCGCTCTCTCTCTGCGCCTCTCGCTCGCTCGCTCTCTCTCTCTCTCTCTCTCTGCGCCTCTCGCTCGCTCTCTCTATCTCTCTCTCTCTCTCTCTCTCTCTCTATCTCTCTCTCTCTCTCTCTCTCTCTCTATCTCTCTCTCTCTCTCTCTCTCTCTGCGCCTCTCGCTCGCTCTCTCTATCTCTCTCTCTCTCTCTCTCTCTCTCTCTCTCTCTGCGCCTCTCGCTCGCTCTATCTCTCTCTCTCTCTCTCTCTCTCTCTGCGCCTCTCGCTCGCTCTATCTCTCTCTCTCTCTCTCTCTCTCCTCTGCGCCTCTCGCTCGCTCTATCTCTCTCTCTCTCTCTCTCTCTCTCTGCGCCTCTCGCTCGCTCTATCTCTCTCTCTCTCTCTCTCTCTCTCTGCGCCTCTCGCTCGCTCTATCTCTCTCTCTCTCTCTCTCTCTCTCTCTGCGCCTCTCGCTCGCTCTATCTCTATCTCTCTCTCTCTCTCTCTCTGCGCCTCTCGCTCGCTCTCTCTATCTCTCTCTCTCTCTCTCTCTCTCTCTCTCTCTGCGCCGCTCGCTCGCTCGCTCTCTCTCTCTATCTCTCTCTCTCTCTCTCTCTCTCTCTCTGCGCCCTCTCGCTCGCTCTCTCTATCTCTCTCTCTCTCTCTCTCTCTCTCTCTCTCTCTCTCTCTCTCTCTGCGCCTCTCGCTCGCTCTCTCTCGCAACGCAAATCAATAGTTAATATTATATTTTGTAGAAAAATGGCATCACAAAATCATATACCTGTCAATTTGATGTTCTGTAATGTTGATTATTGCAAAGACGACTCCTGTGTTCAGGCAGGTGGAGACGTCAGAAATCTGCCAAAAGATGTAAAAATCATATTTAATATTTTGTTTGACTAAATGTATGAATCATTGAAAGTACTTGTTGTCCTTTTCATACATGCATGCAGTAAAGTAAATATAAATATTTAAAAATGATATACCTGTGAAGGTGATCTGATTGCAGATGAAATGCTGCAAACAGCGCTCTGTGTAGTCAGGTGGGCAGATGATCAAACTGTGGGGAAAAAAATGGAAAAAAGGGCTTGTTAATGTTTGCTATGATTTTAATTGGCATAGATGCAAAATATAAGTAAATGCACTATAAAATGTAAGAAAGAGAGGTAAATATTTAAATGTTTTGAGGATCCTATTCCTTTAAGACCATGAGCAGCAAGAGATAAATATGACGACACTATAAAATCTACATATTTTGTGATGCATTTTAGCACATTTAATTTTATTTCTGTAAAATAAATTACCAATGAAATAATCATGAACATTAATAATTAATAATCAACACATGAAAACAATTGCATTAATAATGAATTACTGAAAAGTTAAATATAACAGCAATGTACTAATGAAGCAGCAACACTGAAATGTAAGTTCAGTGCAAAATGTACATGTTTTTATGCATTTTTGACAAAAAAATTGTTTTATGAATGATCAATGAAGTAATTAATGAACATTAGATGAGCAGCACCCACAAAATGTACCGTATTTTTCGCCGTATAAGACGCACTTTTTCTTCCCCAAAACTGGGGGAGGAAAGTTGGTGCGTCTTATACGGCGAATATGCCTTTTGAAACTGCCTCTGTCCTCTTGATTTCACCCCAGCGCTTCCTACCAGCATCGCGTCGGCCGGTGCGTCCTAGTGACGTCACACACGCAACGCTGCAGTACACGTGGAGTGCTGGTAGGAAGCGCTGGGGTGAGATCAAGATGGCAGAGATCAGAAGGAAGGTGAGGATCAGGGGGGTCAGGGAGGATCAGGAGGGTCAGAGAGGGTCAAGGGCTCCCAAATGCTGCAGTATATGGATGTGTGTGTGTGTATGTATGTGTGTGTGTATGTATGTATGTGTGTGTGTGTGTGTGTGTGTGTATGTATATTTATGTGTGTATATATATGTATGTATGTGTCTCTATAAAGGTGAGGATCAGGGGGGTCAGGGAGGATCAGGACGGTCAGGGAGGATCAGGACGGTCAGGGAGGATCAGGAGGGTCAGGGAGGGTCAATGGCTCCCAAATGCTGCAGTATATGGATATGTATGTGTGTGTGTATATATGTATGTATGTGTATGTATATTTATGTGTGTATGTATATGTATGTATGTGTATCTATATATATATATATATATATATATATATATATATATATATATATATATATATATATATATATATATTTGTGTGTAATGTAGGTGTGTATCTGTGTGTAAAGTGTATTTGTGTTTGAGTGTATTTGTGTTTGATTCAGATTTTTTTTTTCTTGTTTTCCTCCTCTAAAAACTAGGTGCGTCTTATCTGCCGGTGCGTCTTATAGGGCGAAAAATACGGTATATGCACTATGAAATATCCATATTTTTTTTACTAAATTTGTTATTATGACTAATTAATGAACATTATTAATCTTAATGATGAATAAAGTAATAAATGAACATTAATAGTTGAGCATCAAGCACAAAATGTAAGTCCAGTAAGAAATATACATATTTTTTTTATAAACTTTATTACTATTAACAATTAATTATTTAATTAATGGACATTACTAATTAATCAATTACTAAATGTGTTATAAAGAGTTAATCAATAATGTAATCATAAAGTAAAGGTAATGACAATTGTATAATTTAAAAAATAATTACTAATTAATAAATGTCCATTGCAAATTAATCAATTAATAAACATATTTGAAATGGTTAATGATTAATACCGTGCTAAAGTACAGGTATTGCAAAATGTAGTAATGTATTTTTTTTTTGCTTTATTATTTATTTATTTTTGTAATTAATAAATTAATATACTTTACCTATCCCTAATAAATATCCAGCAATCAATATCCTGAAGAGCTAACAATCTCGGATTTTACGGCAGCAGAAAATGTCCAGTCAGGCTGTCATCACCTAAGGAGAAAGTGTCAGCAGTGTGGCAAGTGTGCCTTATATATAGGCTGCGTGCACGAGCCAGAACCGTTCGTTTAGGCTGGAAAGCCGCCATTTCATATGCGTTATTGTGTTGATGGTCGTAAAATGGCGGTGATATTGTATGTGTTACAGCGAAAGGATTTTCTGTCTTTTGTAACAGTCCGTTGTAGTACCTTGTACGTGCTTATCAAACTCCTACGTGTCCGGCTATGTTTTGCACGCTTCACAGTGATGTAGCCTCGTTTTCATTTTTTCCGGTGGCCATTTTTTTCATTGCTCAGCCGTTTTTTCGAGTATTGAAAATCGTCTAAATAGAGTTAAATTCGCATTCCAGCTCACTGACAGACGTCCTGGCTGTTGCCCCATGCCCTCTGTGATGTGTTTGTATTTTTTTTTCGGGTGTATTTAGTGTGTTTTTACTGGTTTTTGGTTTGCACGTCTCGGCCACTAAGTTCGTATTTTTATGACTCGTATTGTGGTCCCACGGTTGTCATGTTTGATGGGCTAAGTGCTGCGAGTTTTGTCCGGTGGTGTGTGGCGCTGTAGGAGTAAGTGCTGCGACTTAAGGTTTGTGTGTGGGAGTTTTATGGGTTTGTTTGAAGCGCCGTAGGAGTCAATAGCTGCGAGTTAAGGTGTGTGTGGGAGTTTTGTATGGTGTTTTTAGGCGCCCGAGGGAAAGTGCTGGGAGTTAATGCGGTGTTGTGTTGTTAGTGTTTTGAGGCGGCGTAGGACAAAGTGCTGCGAGTTAAGGATTATGCAGGGTTGTGTTGTTCCAAAGTAATGCGCGTTAAAGCTTCCACATATGTGGCCCCCCAGGTCGCGAGGGTCCACATTTGTGGACCAAATTGTGTCCCTCGCGAGTTCTTGCAAGCGCGCTTTGCGAGCTCGCAAAGCGTGACGACGATCCATAGTTTGACAACTATTATATGTGATTGTATGTTAGATAGGGGTATGTATTTTAGATAGATAAGGATGTATGCTATATTATATAGTATTGTATGTTAGATAGGGGTATGCATTTTAGATAGTTAGGATTTATTGTATATTAGATTGGGGGATGTATTTATTGTATGTTAAATAGGGGGGTATTGTATTTTAATTGTATGTATTCTATGTATTTCCTTTTCAGGTGTGTAATATTTTTTTATTTTCTGTAATGTTCCTTTTTTTATTTTTTGTGGCTTCATTTTTTTATTATGTAATTAGAGTGGTGGGGTGGTTGATTAGGGGGTAGGTAGTGTAGGTGTTAATAGGTTCGTGTAGAGGGGTGTTAGTTTAGTTGTAATGCTTTATTGGGGGGGGTATAGTGAAGTGTAGTGTTTGTACTTAGTGTCATGAGGGTACTGGAGAACCCTCATAGCACTTACGGGGTAATGTTAGGCTTCTAACTGTCCCATGAGGGTCTTTAAATACCCTTATGGGACTAATGGGGTTTAATAGAGACTTATGGGGGTCTGTATAGACCCCATAAGAGACCGGGTTAAAATGGTGTAGTGCTTACAACTTTGGGTCATGAGGGTTCTGGGTGAAAATGCGTTCATTAGTGTGTTATAGGGGTCTATATAGTTGAGGCACACAGTACACTCACTTTGTGTGACAAACAGCATTTCAACACTTTCAACTTTTATTGCCCCGTCATTTTTGACGGGTAAGTCGCTAGTAAATAAATAAAAACGTTCTGGATGGCATGTTGAGTACCAAAAATATTGAGTACTAAACTCCCATAAGGATAAATGTAAAGTGGTTTATCAAATGAGTACCAAGGTTTTTTGCTCATCCAGACAGGTTGAGTATCGAATATGTTGAGTTCTGAAGAGGTTGAGAACCAAGGTATCGCTGTACTGATATTTTACAGCTGCCACCTAACTTTTTGTTAGACATAAAATTCTATATACCCTTTACGAGCTCCTAAAACATTTTTTCCTGGCTGAACCACTCCATGTCTCTTTCACAGCATAATTATCATTAAAGGGAATATATATTACAAATATCCTGCTTGTGTATCCACTTCTGAAGCTTTTGCATTAGTGTCAGATCATATAATCTGTAATAAAGTGAGGATATAATTTTCTTTTTTAAAGATTTTTAGTTAATCTCTTGATGTGAATGTTTGCAAAATGTCCTCTTCTTGCAAGTCTCATTCACCTCACCTCACATATTTCTCTTAATGTGAGTAACTATAATTTGGATAGCAATTGGTTCTGTGACCTGTCATAAATGATGGCATAATATTTTAATGTGTCTCTTTCCCCCCTCTCCCTCCCTCCCCTGCGCCTCTCCACGTCTCGCCCCCAATCTCGGGGTGCAATGCGCATGCTTCGCTCATCGTGTGCCATGTGCATGCACTACTTGCGTTGCACAATGCGCATGAGCCATGTAACATCCCGCCGCCATTGCGCAGGCGCGGTGGGGCCATTTCACACTATCATAGGTGATCCTTTCATGTGTAGACACAAATTGCTCTGTAGATGCCCTGTTGAATATTGCAGTGGTTTATTTCAGTGATTACACCTTGTATATGCATTTCTGCACAAACTGTAAGCTTATTTATAAGTATCTATGTTTTTCTGATTGATGTTACATTTTACTAGAGCATGCATATGAACTGGACTAAAGACTACAGGGCCAATCTTTATTTAAAAGATTTATGTTTTGAAGAGCATGCCTAGTCCGATAAATAACAGTCACATTTATTTGATTGCTAAAGTCTGTCGTCATAAATATTTATATGAACAAGGCATGCTCATCCCCCACTGAGTGAGTCCATGGCTTTATATAGTTAGAGTTAGAAAGAGAGAGTCCTATATAGATAATTTCTGATTTAAAATACTAGAATTTCTAACTCCTTTTATTGAACACTTCTCACAATTTTGTTTTTCAATTTTTTGGCCTGTTAATGTAAGCATACTGTAAGAAAATGTATTTTACAGCAATGAATTGGAAAAAAAGTATGTTACCCATAGCTTTAATTTATCATATTTTTGACCTTTGTTGCATCTGTTTTACGGTTTCTCTCTGATGCACAGGAATATAAAGGGATTTACAAATTTTGGTTGATTGGTGGAGTAGTAAGGAAATTACAATAATGTTATGGAAGGTTTCTTGGATACTTGGTACATAATATATCTATGTATTTGTTTTTATGTACTTTGTTTTATAACGAAGTGCTTATAAGATCTGTCTGGCTAAAATCAAACAAATAGTCGAAGTTTGGGTCTGCCCACTGCAGTCCATGTAGATGTATACCCTGTAGTACTGGGTGTGCTGTGTCTCATACTAACCATTCAGCGACCATCTTTCTGCAATGTTGGAACGTGCTCCGTGATAGGCTAGGACACTACACTGCACATCCAGCCCTACACGGTCTGTGTGTCCGTACGCTACAGAGGATGGACCAATGCAAAGACTTCGTTTTATTTTAGGCAGCAAAACAGGGCTTATAAGTACTTCTTAATAAAACAAAGTACATACAAGTAAATGGATACACATGTACAGTGGATATAAAAAGTCTACACACCCCTGTTAAAATGTCAGGTTTCTGTGCTGTAAAAAAATGAGACCAAGATAAATAATTTCAGAACTTTTTCCACCTTTAATGTGACCTATAAACTGTACAACTCAATTGAAAAAATAAACTGAAATCTTTTAGGTAGAGGGAAGAAAAAATATAAAAATAAAATAATATGGTTGCATAAGTATGCACACCCTTAAACTAATACTTTGTTGAAGCACCTTTTGATTTTATTACAGCATTCAGTCTTTTTGGGTATGAGTCTATCAGCATGGCACATTTTGAATTGGCAAGATTTGCCCACTCTTCTTTGCAAAAACACTCCAAATCTGTCAGATTGCGAGGGCATCTCCTGTGCACAGCCCTCTTCAGATCACCCCACAGATTTTCAATCGGATTCAGGCCTGGGCTCTGGCTGGGCCATTCCAAAACTTTAATCTTCTTCTGGTGAAGCCATTCCTTTGTTGATTTGGATGTATGCTTTGGGTCGTTGTCATGCTGAAAGATGAAGTTCCTCTTCATGATTAGCTTTCTAGCAGAAGCCTGAAGGTTTTGTGCCAATATTGACTGGTATTTGGAACTGTTCATAATTCCCTCTATCTTAACTAAGGCCCAGTTCCAGCTGAAGAAAAACAGCCCCAAAGTGTGATGCTGCCACCACCATGCTTCACTGTGGGTATGGTGTTCTTTTGGTGATGTGCAGTGTTGTTTTTGCGCCAAACATATCTTTTGTAATTATGGCCAAAAAGTTCAACCCTGGTTTCATCAGACCATAACACCTTTTCCCACATGCTTTTGGGAGACTTCAGATGTGTTTTTGCAAAATGTAGCCTGGCTTGGATGTTTTTGGTCGTAAGAAAAGGCTTTTGTCTTGCCACTCTACCCCATAGCCCAGACATATGAAGAATACAGGAGATTGTTGTCACATGTACCACACAGCCAGTACTTGCCAGATATTCCTGCAGCTCCTTTAATGTTGCTGTAGGCCTCTTGGTAGCCTCCCAGACCAGTTTTCTTCTCATCTTTTCATCAATTTTGGAGGGAGCTCCAGTTCTTGGTAATGTCACTGTTGTGCCATATTTTCTCCACTTGATGATGACTGTCTTCACTGTGTTCCATGGTATATCTAATGCCTTGGAAATTATTTTGTACTTTTCTCGTGACTGATACCTTTTAACAATGAGACCCCTCTGATGCTTTGGAAGCTCTCTGTGGACCATGGCTTTTGCTGTGGGATGCGACTAAGAACATTTCAGGAAAGACCAACTAGAGCAGCTATACTTTATTTGGTGTTAATCAGAGGCACTTTAAATGATGGCAAGTGTTTGCTGACTCCTATTTAACTTGATTTGGAATGTGATTGCTTAATTCTGAACACGGCTACAGCCCCAGTTATAAGGTGTGCAGACTTATGCAACCACATTATTTTTCTTCTTTTTTTTTTCTTCCCTCCACCTAAAAGATTTCAGTTTGTTTTTCAATTGAGTTGTACAGTTTTTAGGTCACATTAAAAGTGGAAAAAGTTCTGAAATTATTTATCTTTGTCTAATGTTTTTACAGCACAGAAACATGACATTTTAACAGGGGTGTGTAGACTTTTTATATCCACTGTATCTTTTATATACCTAGTAAAATCCAGAAACCTTTCATATCCCCTTAAGACTCAATCAACTATTTTATATATTAAGACTCTCTGAAATGTGCTAAAAACAGATCCAGGTTATCGTATAAAAATAGGTGTATTTTAAGACCATAAAATGAAGTGTATCTTCTAGAGCACAGTATTGATCCAGGGAAATGCTTGCTATACTTGGATTCTTATGATATTTTTCCAGATTGCTATGCTTGTTTTTGTTTGCTTATTTCCTCAGAATCAATATAACTTTAAAAGTCTTTGGGGAAAAGTATATAATTAAGGTTCACCAAACGGGAGCTATTAAAGGGACATTAAAGGTCCTTAGATTTTACTAGGTATGAACCGGTAATATACCTTTTGTATCTATTTACTTTTATGTACTTTATATTATTAAGAAATGCTTATAAGCTTTGTTTTAATGCATAAAATAAAACTAATAGTTCCTGTTCGTAGCCTATGCAGACAGACTGATTGGGGCTGGATGGACAGTGCATTTTTCTAGCCAATAAGGAAACACCTCTCAGCACAATGTTGATGAGAAATGATATCTGACTGGTTAATATAAGACACTGTAAATCAGAGTCTTTGTCTTCGTGGTCTGCAGAGGGCAGACACACGCTCAAACTATTTATTTCATTATGAAGTTCTGATAAGCTCTGTTTTTACTGCCTAAAATCAAACAAAGTACCGTATTTATCGGCGTATAACACGCACTTTTTCTCCCTGAAAATAGGGAGCAAATGATAGGTGCGTGTTAAACGTCGATATTCCCTCCCCCCTCCTCATCTTCCACCTCCCTCCTCATTCTAAACCCCCCTCCTCCTCATTCTAAACCCCCCCTCCTCCTCATTCTAAACCCCCCCCTCCTCCTCATTCTAAACCCCCCCTCCTCCTCATTCTAAACCCCCCCTCCTCCTCATTCTAAACCCCCCCCCCTCCTCCTCAACCTAAACCCCCACCCTCCTCAACCTAAACCCCCCCCCCCCCTAAATACCTCCCCCTCCCTTACCTGCTTCTGCTCCGGCCTCCACTCTTTGACCCGGCGTATTGAGGGGGTTGAGGATGGGGTTGAGGATGGGGAGGGAGGTTGAAGATGAGAAGGGGGGTTGAAGAGGGGATTGAGGGGGTTTGAGGATGGGGGGATGAGGAGGGGGGATGAGGATGGAGGAGGGGGGTTGAGGTTTTCAGTCTTCTAGGATGCTTTGGGAAAAAGCACTTTCTGGAAAGATTCTAAGCTCAAAACAGGGTCCTCCATTTTTGGAATTTTGTTAATGCTGTATTTTCCCTTGTTTTTATCCCCTGTATTGCGCTACGGAATATGTCTGCTCGTTACAAATAAAAGTTAATAATAAATAATAAAGAAGGAGGATGAGGAGGGGTGGTGGAGGAGGGGTTTAAGGAGTGAGATTGAGGATTTTGCTTCAAAGTTCTTTATTTGAAAAAACATTTTTTCCTGAAATTTCCTTCTTAAAATGAGGTGCGTGTTATATGCCGATAAATACGGTACATAAAAGTCCCTGGTGGTATCACATATATAGTTGTGAGCAGGCAAGCCTGCTCGAGCCGTTGCTCACGCTTGCGGGCTCGCATAGCGAGCCCGCGGCCCTCGCGAAGCAAATGCAGTCCTCGCAAACTTTACATCGCAACGCAAACAACATACGAGACACGTTAACACCCATTACGGACTCGCAAAAATCGCCCGCAACCCGCGGACAAGAAAAACACAATAAATACACACAACACATACATAAAAAACTTACCTACAGCAAGAGGGAGCATCCAGGACCTCAAAAAATGAAGTTACACCTTCATTTAACTAAAAATAAAAGAGTTTAGACACTAAACAATTCTCTAAGCGAGAGAAAAAATGGCGGCCGAACAAAACTAAAACGAGGCTACAGCACTCTAAACACCACAAAACACCTACGGATATTCCGCTACAGACACATACCACATATTTGCCGCCATTTTAATGCGGAAGTACACAGCTATGCTAACGGTTTGGTCTCGCGCACCCACATTATTACACTGCACACATTCATCACGCTTATACAGCAGCTCCACACCACTAATACTCCAGCAACATCAAAACAGATTGTCAGCTCTTCAACAGAATGCTTCCTGCATATATTACTTCAAAATAGGTAAAGTATATTAATTTATTAATGTATTATTTATTTCATTATTATACACCAAACGGCATTAGCTCACTTACAATTTCATTGCCGTAATTTTTTGACGGGCAATTCACTAGTTCACAATAATGAAATATTTGTGAGGGGCGTTTTTTATATTTTTGCTAGTGCAAAGCTTGCATTAACTGATGCATGCAGTCCACTCCTGAGCAAGTGCGAGGACAAAAGTAGTTTCAAATTCTATAAAATTCCAATACATACCAAAGCTTTCTTGCCTTATCTGCACCCTCTCTCCATTGATAGATTAGAGAATACACCCCTCATGCTCCAAACTGTGGGTAATGCAGTCAGGTAAGATGGGCCATATAATTAAACAATCTTCAAAAAATTCTGATTTTTTTTTTTTTTCGGTGAGAATATAAAACAGAACCTCGAACATACATTTCACAAGTCAGTTTCATTGACCTTTGGTAACGTTTTAGGGTAACCCTTTTTAATTAATGGGCCAAAATACCTGTTTGTTTACGGATCAGATCTTCATTTTACACAGTTCAAAGTATCATTGGGATGTTTAATAAGCAAAAAAACAAACCTTTATTAAACCTCTAATGTGCATTTAAATGAATACCTTTCTCTCCACTTTCATGTTTTTATTGGAAGTGTGAAATATCTTAATATTTATACCAGCCATACATTTTTGTTGTTGACATAAAGTACATATTGTTATACAGAGATTTTTTTTTTCCCCATCTTGCACCAGCGTATATAAGCTCTAGGCTAGCTCTTTCCACCCTTTGAATAGTGTAGACGCCACCCGGGTGGGAGTATCAATTTGATACTCTTTTGAGACCATTCTATAAAAGACACACTAGTGGCAGGTAACCTGAGCTGCTAGAAATGTACATAAATACACTTTCTAGCTGCCTCCCACTATCGTAAAGCAAGTACTCTTTGTTTAGAGGTCGTTCCCCCTCTGGACAGCTCCCACTCCATGGACAAACATTATTCAGAGGGTGGAGAGCTAATCGGCTCATACGTCCTGTGGGCATGATTAAAAATAGGGAGGAAAAAAAAATTATTTTTATTTTTCTGCTTATTAGACTCTACCTATCTCTCTTTCCCCTTCTGGATTGCCACTTTATCGTGGTGAAGGGGCTTGTGTACCTCCGTGAATCTGTGAGCTGTACCCTAGGGTCGTGTGTGATCTTAAGGGTGGCACGTCCTTCTCGTGCAGCGCACCGTCATGAGAGCGCGGAGAACTACGCTTTGATGACGCTCTGTGCTCCAGCCTGATGCTGTGTGATCTGCCCCTGTCTGGTGCCCCCCATTAAACAAGATTGTAAGCTCTCTGTAACAGGGTCCTCAGTACTGCCCATTACTTTCATTACTAGGGCAAGAGAGAATAAATAGAGAGCTTACAATCTAGAAGAGATGACTGGGCATGTGAGACTCGGCAGTGTATCCATTGGAGGTGTCTTGTTTAATGGGTGGCACCTGACAGGAGCAGAGCACCAGGCTGGAGCGCAGAGCGTCATCAGAGCGCAGTTCTCTGTGCTCTGATGACTATGTGCTATTCAGCTGTGCGCGATGCTCAGGGTGCCAATCTTAAGGCATTGTTTATAAACAGTCCCCTTCTGGATCGCTACCTTGTCTTGGTGAAGGGCCTTGTTTACCTCAATTAAGCTTTTGGTTAAAACAAATATGGTCACCCAAGATGGGCAGTTCATAGAAGAGGTCAGACAAATGGTGGTCCACTGGCAACCCAAAAAACACTAAAGTGTGTGTGTGTGTGTCTATCTGTCTCTCTAAAGGATGGACCAAGAGGCTGGCTGATAAATTGAATAACTTAGCCTATGGAGTAGTTAGATGAGCCAATCTAGGCAAGGTGGTATGAAGCAGTTTTTTTTTTTTTTTGAATATCGCAGAAATTTAGGTGCACAAGTGCAGTTTTTCCCTTCCATATACAATAAAAAAAACTGCTGTTGGGGATTTTCAGTTTGTAACATTTAAAAAAAATGTTGTTTATATTTTTGTTTACAACATCTGAACTATGCTAATACGTGTCATTGTTACTTTTTGTCACACTCTGTGCATTTTTTGAATATTTTGAACTTGTCGTTACTAATTGTTTATCAGGTCCTGATCCCTTTCTTGGGTTATTTTTATTATGTGCTGACTTAGTTTTCTTTTTTTTTTTGTTCTAGGATCTGGGCAGATGGAGACTCATTTTGGATGATGCTCAATGTTGAAAATCCTTTTTTGTGATTGGATGAAAAAGAGAAAATGCACCATGAGGGATCGTGACTTTGAGAAGCCAACATCTCTCTAGATGATTGTACTTGCTCTAATTGCATTTTATACAAGTAGAAGCCTTATACAAGGCCTTCTCTTAACTTTAGCCCATCATCGGGGGTGTTTAAATGAACAGTCGAGGAGCACAAATATGGGGAACAGCTGTGTGTGCAGAGAGGACAGCGGTGTGGAGGACAATACAGATTCTCCAAGTCAGCAAACTGAAAACCGCATTGCACCAGCATATGAAGCTCGGAGCCGCCCACGAGACCCTGTAAGACCCCCACGGAGAGGTCGGGGACCACATGAGCCACGGAGGAAGAAACATAATGTGGACAGTCTAGTGCTGGATACTTTGGCTGTGATCCGAACTTTAGTAGACAAGTAAGGACCACACTCTTTTTGGATTCATTTTTTTTTTTTTAAAGAAATTGCCTGGCATTTAAGAGCTTGGCTACAGTCAAGTCAGATTATAAATATAAATATATATATATATATATATATATATATATATATATATATATATATATATATATATATATCTACACACACACACACTATCCTGTTCCTTGCCCATGCGTGGCTTGTCGCGCATTTACGGAATCCATTCAATAGTTTCCGTAGCTATACACTACGGAATTCTATCTATCTATCTATCTATCTATCCCTGAACAGAGGCCCCCTAAGCTTGAAGGCTACATGCTAAGGTCAGCCCCCAAATATTACTAGAGACCCTAGTTAATAAGGCTATCTTCTGACATAATAGAAAGTGAAATGCTGATGATCCTTAAACGGATGCCTCCTATCTGGAAGACTACACGCTAATGTCAGCCCCAAAAACTTAAAAGTGACCCTAGATAATAAAAGGAATATCTACTAACATAATCTGCCTATATATGAGCCCTAAAGGCTTAACAAATCTTCTAGGACAAAAGTCTTGGCTATATAGCAATAAATATGTTGAAGTCTTAGTGCCATTCAAGTTCGGTGATTGCAGATATACATAGCTAAGAGCCTGAACAGCAAGTTGACTATTCCTTTTCCTTTTTAAGATGCTGTTGGAGGAAATAAATAAGCCAAGACTCTCGTTATACTGTCAGTTTGAGATCTGAAGTTGATTTTATTGTTCTTTCTACAGAAACCATGTCTGACGTAAAATATTTCTGCTGTGCATCCCCACCCCTTAATGTCTGAGCAGTTTCTGCATTACGTGTGACTATTTTATTTATCTTTCAGTGACCAGGAACCTCCTTATTCCATGATCACGTTGCATGAGATGGCAGAAACAGGTATATATATATATATATATATATATATATATTATTATTATTTTTTTTTTCATTTTCCTCTTTTAGTTGCAATAGGTAAAAGGGTCATTTTATAGAGTAGGTCACATTTATTATTGCATTAAAAGATATATCCAACCTTGGCTTTGCATTAAAGCTGTGTAATACAGCATGCATAAGCTTAAAGGAAGCCATGTTTCATAATGACTATGGATTAATGAGAGAGGCTTTTGTGGGCACATTTGCATGTCCCAGCTCAGCTTCCCAGAATGCAGTGTAATAACTGTTTTTCTCGGAATTCTGAGCTTGAAGCAGGTTTTTTTTTACTTTGTTTTAGACATTCAAAAGTGAATATATATATATATATATATATATATATATATATATATATATATATATATATATATATATATATATAAAATTATATTATATGTGAATCACAAATGTTAAACTTCAATAGTCTGTTTAGGATACCTACAGACAAATGTAGTTGTCTCCACAGCTCTAGTTTCCACCCCTCCTATACCAAACAAGTGATAATTTATAGTCAAGCCACCATATATGCTCTAACACTGGGGACCGCAACAAATATTTAAAAACATTGTCTGAATCCATTATAACTGGATTACTGGACACTCATGGCTACCTCCCTCTTTATGTATGTATGTATGTATGTATGTATGTATGTATGTATGTATGTTATATATATATATATATATATAGTAAATAAAATGTACATCTGTGTTCACACTTGAATGTCCAAAGCAAGTTAAAAAACCTACTTCCAGCTCAGAGTTCCGAGAAAAAACAGTTATTACACTGCATTCTGGGAAGTTGAGCTGGGACACACAAATATGTCCACAAATGCCTCGCTCTTCATTCCGTAGCCATCATCAAACATGGCTTCCTTTAAGCTTATGCATGCTGTATTATTACACAGCTTTAATGCAAAGCCAAGGTTGGAATAAACACAGGCTGAGTATCCAATCCATGTACATGTTTCAAGCTTACTGGCTATCATCATGTATATATATATATTGTGACCAAGATGGCCGTGTAGAGCTGTGCTTTCTTGAGTTAGAAACGGATTATTATTATGTTTATTATGAAATCACAAAAACATACAGGAGCAGTAACTCTGCTTAAATAACGAAAACAAACATCTACATGGACGGACTGACTGTGACACAGGAACGCCCTGACTATACCTGTGCAGCTTACCTGCAACAGGGACAAAAAAAAGACTACGCCCCGGTGTCTTCAGGACGGAGCTCCCACTCTGTTGTACTCGGGAAGGAGTAATTTTCGTAGGAATAGCGCCACCTAGTGGCAAGGAAAAAGACAGTCTTTTAATCCTTATAATTTGTCACCTTGTGGCCAGGTTACAAATAGTCTCTGCTTATTGAAAGATTGCCACCTTGTGGCCAGGATACAAACAGTCTCTTGTATATCGGTAGTCTTTTCCACGTTTCTACATCAGTAGCCGCGGATGAAGCATAGGGCCCGTCCGTCTCTCCCGTATGCTTCACCCCAGGGACCCTTTGATACAGCAGTATTAAATTATTGCATATGTACCGGTCAAACACTCAGCAACTTCCCTGGGGCATAATCAGTCTGGTACCTTTCAGCTCCAAGAAACCGCAGGATCTCACTCACCACATTGCTTCTCCAAACGATACACCTTGGTCATCCCCGCAGCAATTCAGGCAGCTGTCAGTCCTCTCAACTAGCTGTACTTTACAGGCTCCTTCCAGCTTGTCTCCTAGGCAAGGCCCCAGCTTCTGGCTTCAGCTTCCAAACTACTCAGGACAGAGCCTAATCAGCAGCACACCCCTCCCCTTCACTGGGGCTTCCTGTGGGTTTTATAGTGAAGCACTGGACCAGGTGAATTTAAGTGTTTTAACTCCCTGAGAGCTGGATACAAGGAGCAGTTCAGCCTATGGCTTACATAACGGCCCTCCATAATCTGTCCCCGGCTCCTTACATTCTCACAATATATATATATATATATATATATATATATATATATATATATATATATATATATATATATATATATACATATATATATATACATACACTAGTAACTCAGATTGTCGCTCAACTGTGTTTAAAAAATTAAATAAAAGATTCTGTTGAGAAATAGTCTGTAAGTGACTTGTACATCTAGTATTACTAAAAACATTAGCTCCTCTGACAGGAGCCGTTTACAGGAGCTACTTGGAAGATTGGAGTAATTAAAAACAGAACTTTTCAAGGGCAAGTAAATACAGCACAATTTGAAGTGCACTACTATAATAATGTCCTAAAAGAATGCAAAAATCCTTTTTTTTTATTTCTGAGAGATTAATTTGATAAAACTCTGTTTACCTGTGCCACAGACATGCCCCCAGACCGATATACAGTAATAGTTCAGTGCAGTGAGCATACGTTCTATATAAAAAACTATTGCATCAGCTTCTCTTTTCTGCATGGGGGGGCTGTGCTAAATGCTTACCTCTTTTATCTGTTGATTACTGTTTTGCTTTCTCTGACAGATGAAGGCTGGCTGGAAGTTGTCCAGTCTCTAATCAGAGTCATTCCATTAGAAGATCCTCTGGGTCCAGCAGTCATCACGTTGCTCCTGGATGAGTGTCCACTGCCAACTAAAGTATGTTACTGATTTATGTACTGGCATTATGAGCTGTCCAGCTTAAACTCTTGTCTTCCTCTGAAGAAAAAAAAATAAAATAAATAACTTTGGGCCGCATTTGTGGAAGGTGGAGGCTTCAATGCCGAAGGCTCATTGCAGGCCGCAATTGCGGACCCTCGCAAAGCTAGGGGACGCATTTGCGTATGTGGAGGCTCTATGGTGCCTCACACGCGGTTACAAGCGGCACTTTACCAAAATAGATTGAACACGCAATCACTATATATAGACTTACACCAAAAAATACGAACCGCGTTACTTGGAACGGAACATTTACGACTTGGCATACAAAAATTTGAGACTCAGGACATACGAAATACAACCTTAACGTCCGAACCGCGTGCACCTGAAAACCTTAAAAACACAATAAATACACACAAAAAAATACACAAAAAGCTTACCCACAGCAAGGGAGGGCACCCAGGACGTCTGCAAGTGAAGTTACACCTCAATTTAAGTCCAAATTCCCAAGTTTAGGCACACGAAAATCCCCTAAGCGAGAGAAAAAATGGCCGCTGAAGAAAACGAGGCTACCGGACCCTAAAGTTGCAAAACGCCAAGCACTGACGGATTTTCCAAAAAGCCGTAAAGATACACTTTTAGCAAGGACGCTAAATCGTCCACACCCGCGTACCAACTACACATTCGCCCCCATTTCACAACACTAACTTACACAATGCAGAAGTACACAGCTACACTAACGACTTTCCCTCGCGCACGCAGCATATTTACACTACACACTGCTCACATTGCTGACACTGTGTTAAATATAGTCCATCATATATTTATAACACACTTACACCTCCGCTCCACAACAGTGCAAACCTACATTGTATGCTGCAGGAACATTGAAACAGATTGTCAGCTCTTCAGCACAATGCTTCCTGCATATATTAATTACAAATAGGTAAAGTATATTAATTTATTACTTCTTTAATTAGCATAAAAACCCCACTATCGCAATAAACGCAAAAGCCATTCACTGTGCGCCTTTTTTTATTATTAAATCAAGACTCCAATACCAATACCTTTTTTAATCTGCCATTAGAAGTAATTAAACTTGCTCTGTACCATCATGTAGAGTAGATTTAGTAAAATAGGATATGTGTAAACATTTAAATTTGAAAGCAGTTTTTACAATTTTATAGTTTAAACAGTCAGTGTTATGGCATCCACGTGTTTTTTTTTATTTTTGTGTTATATATTATCTCACCACTAGGGGCACACAACATATTAAATTCTAGAGCCCTCACCTCTGTTCCTTCTCTCTCCCTCTAAATGAAAAACCTTTCTAACTTTCACTTCTCTTCTGATCCTTTTTATTCCTTATCGGTTTAATCTTTCCCTTATTTTTGTCCCTTCCATTCCCTTTAGATTGTAAAGTGGCGAGTTTTTAGTCTTCTAGGATGCTTTGGGAAAAATCACTTTCTGCAAAGATTCTAAGCTCAAAACAGGGTCCTCCATTTTTGGAAGGTTGTTAATGCTGTATTTTTCTCCTTGTTTCTTATCCCCTGTATTGCACTACGGAATATGTTGGCGTGTTACAAATAAGTTAATAATAAAAATAATACCTGTCCCTAAGGTGGAGTTGTCTGCTCCGCATGATTCATTGAGCATACAGATGCATTCCATTGTGTCCTGAATGGACCAAAACTTGCATGCTCCGCGTAATAGGCTTCACTGCAAAAGTTACTTCTATATTTTTTTGCTTTGAAATCAGAATGTCTAAAGAACACAACCAAATAAGTTGACATATGTTTGGTTGCAGCAGTGAGTTCTATTGCAATTTCTGGGGTGCATGTGATTCTCTTCATAAGTGGATAGTTGAAGTAATAACTAGGTTAGATAAAAGCTCTCATTGAAAAATGTTTTTTTTTTTTCTCATTTGATTCTTAGTGTCTTAATCTTTATAAAGCTGTATATGAAACTGCAGAAAGTATGAGGAAGAGTATATTCAAGAAGCCGTAGTCATGATGCATATTTATAAACTGCTAAATTGCATAAAATCTCACCGTGTACCCATACAATAATCTGATTAAATTATCGTCATTCATAGTCAACAAAGTATTGTGCACTGTACTGATTGCTTTGCCTGCCCTGGGGGGAAATGTAAATTTAGTCTTTGATACCTCCTTTTAACTACCAGTCTTCATTTCTCCTTTGTGTAAGTGCACAGGATTTAAACATACATTCTTGTTAATATCTGGTATTCTAATCATAACTTTTTATAAGCTGCCTTTATCTAGTAACATGTTGTTTTGCAGGATGCTCTCCAAAAGCTCACCGAAAAGTTACATTTAAGTTCTACAACCGCGATCCAAGATTCCTGTAATCCTGCAAAACACCGGAACACCACAGCAGTATTAGGATGTTTGGCTGAGAAACTAGCAGGTCAGTGATATTCATCAGTGTTTGTAAATAGGCAGCCTTGTTGCTGATGCCACGCCCTATGACCAGTTCCTGATTTTTTTTCAATAATCTATATAAAACGGTGCCGAATGGTAGTACTAAAATGTTTAAACATATCACTACCATACATTTATCTGCAGTTATAATGTACTCCTTAATTAAAACCTGCAAAACTAGAAATAATGTTTTTACTCCTGTTATGGCCTATCATAAACTTGATGGACAGGAAGGTGGGTCTCCATAACCAATTGATTCCAGATTAAAATAACCATCCCAGATGAAGTCTCTATTGTCCGTTTAACTCCCAAGTGTCCGGTCTCCTTGCTCATTTCCAGTGACTTCTACTGCTTCCTACACTTGCTGATACAGGGCTATCCTGAAAATGTGGCCTTAATCTGACCATAAAGGAGAATAGATAGTCTCCTTAGAGCTCCATATCCTCAGTGCTGTGCCATTACACACCCAAAAAAGTCTGCACAGATGCCATTAACATTGTTTCAAATGCAGTCTGCAGAAATAATAAAATTTCACTCCTTTCACATGTTCAGGCCGAACCCCCCCCCCTCAGCCGAAAAATTGTGTTTTATTAAAACATACTCACACCAGGCGAAGGTATAATTTCCATCTCCCTTATAATACAGGAAATGGCAGACTTGATAAGTAGTTATTTTCTGGAATTGGAGTTTCCATTTGTTTGATTGCAATAGGCACGGCACCCCGATGTGTGAGAGCGCACAAGACGTGCGCTTTGAGGAATGCGCGAACCAACACCAGCACGCTCCGGAACGGGGATAGTGAGAGGTGGCATGGGGATAGTCACCAAGCAGAGGTCTGTGCTTTGTATATGGGTCATGGTGCAGGAGGACTGGCAAAGCATAGTGATGTGGATGAGGTAAATTGCACCCTGATTACGGACGAAATATTTCAGGCATTCTGGGTGCGCACGTGGCGGCGCGCACGTCTTGTGCCCCCAGAAGACGTGCAGCCAATAGACACAGTAGCCAGCACTGCATTCTAGTATCATGATTCAATGTTCTTTATCTGCTAAGCAGATCTGGAAACTCGCACAGTCGTGTTAGTAAAGAAGCCACTTTTTGGTCCTTCCATGTCCCTCTTTTTTATCAACTGTAAAGAAAAAGGAAATCTGTATGAGGATCATATTAAATGGCTTAAAGGAAATGTACGATTTTGAAGCCACGCAAGTTTCTAACTTTTGTCATTTGATTATCTTTAACAACAAATAGAATTATCTACCCACATAATGTTATAATTGGGGTTTTTATTTTTCAGGACCTGCTAGTATCTCTTTATTGGGGCCTGGGATATTGGAGTATTTATTAGAGAGTTTGGTAAGTATACATCTTGCCCTAAATAATACTACTAATAATAATGACCTATTTTTGGCTTTTCTTCTATTTGGACTTAAAGTGACAGCAGAGGTTCCAAAATATGGTATAAATTATAACTTTATGTATTAAGTTCTTAAATAGTGTACCCTTTTTTTTTATTCATTAAAAAAATGATAACCGTAAATAAAGTAGTTATTCTCAGTCCTGAGAATTCCTTGAAAATCTATACAGAGATCTATTAATTTAATGTCAATTCAAGGATAAAATAGCACTTAACACTTGTGAGAAATGGTTCTTACTACTGGAGAGAGATCCGCAATCACAAAATGATGTCATCCCTCGCTGTCTGTACCATACCCTAGAACATTGGTGGGCAATAACTGACCCTAGGGCCGCATGCATCTGACAGGCATGTTTTATGTGGCGCCGAGACAATTGTCTGGAATGAAATAGCATGTTTCTCTTCAACAATACACAATCCATTATACCTCTCTAAAACTAGCATATAATATTGCTTCTCCTCCATATAACTAATTGAATGTATTTCCTTCAGTGTTTAATTCTATTTTTTTTGCTTTTTTTTATCCAAAACAAAATGGTAAAAGCCCTGTGAAGCCCTTTTTAAGGATTCAGGGGCTGTACACGAGTCCCCTCAAGTGAAGTTGGTTGGTCATTACTGCCCTAAAACAAGCTCCTTCAATGCAGACCATCCTCTGTTGTGCATCTTAAAAGTTTGTTTCTCTTTAAGAAGAATGCAAACATCAGTCTAAGCATTTGTTTTTATTTCATTTTGTTTAAGGAAACTTGACACTTTATCTTCTGTTGGCGGGGGACTTTTGGCTTCACAAAATAGTAAAGCAAACATGCAAAAACTATCACATATATAGTTGTGAGCAGGCGAGCCAGCCAGAGCCATTGCTCACGCTTGCGGGCTCGTGTAGCGAGGGCCTCAGTTGCTGGCATGGAGCGCCGAAGGCACTCCTTGCCAACAACTACGACCCTCGCAAACTTTACCTTGCAACTCAAACAACATACGATATGTTACCACACATTACGACGTTGCAACAATCGGATGCAAGTCGTGAACATTACAAAATTCAAAACACAATAAATACACACACCACATACATAAAAAGCTTACCTACAGCAAGAGGAAGCATCCAGGACCTCAAAAAAACAACTTACAGCTTCATGTAACTAAAAATAAAAGAGTTTGAACACAAAAAAATGGCCGCCGAACAAAACGAAAACGAGGCTACAGCACTCTAAACACGCAAAACACCACAAGAAACTCGCAAAACACCAGAAACGACCTACGGATATTCCGTTAAGACGCATATCACACATTACCCGCCATTTTACGCCAATGCGGGAGTACACAACTACGCTAACGGTTTGGTCTCGCGCACGCACACTATTACACTGCACACATTCAGCATGCTTACACTGCAGCTCCACACCACTAATGCTGCAGCAACATCAAAACACATTGCCAGCTCTTAAACACAATGCTTCAAAATAGGTAAAGTATATTAATTTATTATATATTTCAGTACTACACACCAAACAGCATTGGCTAACTTACAATTTCATTGCCGTAATTTTTTGACGGGCAATTCGCTAGTAATCTTTATAATAATCTGTTAATTCATTAGTGACCTTTTCTGTCTTATTCTTAAAGAATTTCAGGTTCCATCCCATGGTCATCCTTTTTGCCCTTATAGCATTGGAAAAGTTTTCACAGACAAGTAAGTAGTTAATTCCATTTTTAAAAAGTGTGCATAAAATGTGTACTTTTGAAAACAAAATCATTAAGGTAAAGCCATCTATTTAAAATGCATATATTGTGCAGTCTTATGGTAGGTAGTTTGTTCACGGTTTTAGAATGTTATACTCCAAGTAGTTGATAACACTAGTGTGGCATAGATATTTCTTGTGTGTGTAGATGCTATTTAAAGTAATGGTACACACACTGACCTTCTTCTCAAATAGTCCATTCATGCTATATCTAGTTTAACTTAATGTGAAGATGGAATTGTTGCATATAGCTTGATAGCTTACTTCTTGGTTTTCAGATTGATAACTTCTCGGTTGTCTTTTTACAGTATTATTTAAAAAATGTAAGTCTTTTGTGGAGTGGGCTGTTGAATGGAGATCTTTTACACACACACACCTCTCCACACACACAACCATTGTGTTTCATCATTTGTATTGCAACTTTATCGATATGTGGAATGCCCTTGTTGCAGTTTTTTTTATCCTACCCCCTTATTCATGTTCTTGGCTTATTATCAAGCCTTTCCTGTTCTGTTTATTTGCAGGTGAAAATAAAATGACCGTTTCCGAGTCGCATATTAGCGATTGCCTTCTCTTACTGGAGACTTGGACACATAATGGAGACTATTTAAAGCGGCAGGTTGGATTCTGTGCCCAGTGGAATTTAGATAACCTGTGTAAGTAAAACCAAAATCATTCCAAACGAGCTAGAAGTGTGAATTAGACTTTGATCTTTAACAAAAATTCCTATTCAATTATTCAGAAATATAATGTACAATATAAAAAAATACTTCAGCTTGTAAACTTCTGGTTTAGTTGCTTGTCTCCACCTCCTTGAGATCAGACGACTGGAAGACTGTGCTAACACAAGCTTATGTTTAGAGAAATATGCTTTCTGCTGGATGGATGTGTTTTAAAGGGACATGGAAGGTTTGTTGCTTTCACTAAGAATATAATATACATATGTAGCAATTTACTTTTATGTGCTTTAAGAAGTGCTTAAAAGCACTATTTATTTATTTTTTTCTGCTTAAATGAGTTCTGAACTGGTTTCTCCTCTCTGCTACTCATGAATACAGTGTACATCTAAGTACAGGGGTTGCACTGTCTCATAGTAACCAAGCAACATTCTGCAAACTGATACTTGAGGGAGGTCTTTGACAGACTTTTTTTTAATTAAATAGGAATCAAATTAAAATCTTATTTTGCAAGGGCATTACAATAATACTTACCGCAGCTTAAAAACTTCAGCATTCAAGGTTAATCCTACACAAATTCCGTTTATTTACTCTTTTTTTGTTCTATTTTTTTTTTTAACCAATTGCAAGTATTATAGTTTTATGTAAAGTTGTAATTTTAATTTATAATGTAATATGGAACTTTGCTGTGTCCCTTTTTTAAAGTAGTTAATGTGCTGTAAAATGTTGTTATACATACATTTTGTGAGATTATAATCAATTTCTTTCTCCTGCAGTTTTAAAAGAAGGCAGACAGCTGACATATGAGAAGGCCGACTTAACTCCTATCAATGCCATGCTGAATAGTAACGATGTGAGCGAGTATCTAAAGATCTCTCCGTATGGATTAGAGGTAAGAAATATATTCTGCTATGAAGTATACATTCACTCTCCATGTCAATTATTACAGTTTCTTGTTAACAATGAACAAACTATGTGTGTAATTTTTTTTATTTCCTCAATATGACTTCATAAAAAAAAAAATGTCATGTGCTACAGGCAAACGACTACAATCCTCTTTTTTTGTGTGTGTATTTGATTTCAGCAGAAACTCGCTTTCGGGTGTAGATCCTAAATTAGAGCAATCGGATGTTTACTGCATGGTTATCTATCTCTTTGTGTTAAAGTAATATGGATGTTTCCTGGATTTTACTAGGTATATAATACACCTGTGCACCTGTTTTACTTTTTATATACTTGTATATTTTATTAAGAGCTAAATAGCACTGTTTTTTTTTTTTTTTTCTGCCTATAACGAGTCTCTGAATGGGTCTGCCCACTGCAACTCTTTAATACAGACTCTGCTGTGGTGTCTCATATGAACCAATCAGTCCCCATCTCTCAGCAACATGCTGCTGAGATGTGTTCCCTGATAGGCTAGGGCACTATTTCTTTGATTTTTAGGCACATTTTAACTAAATAAATTACATAAGTAAATAGATACATAGTTATTACATATGTAGAAAAATCTAGAAAACTTGCATATTCCTTTAAGAATTGCCTAAAATATTACCTGAAAACGAGAACATTCACATTTGCGCCTACTCAGGAGATTAGACATCCATACATATTAATTTACCAGTGTCCATTCATTTATATAGGATGTATAGATATATTTAAATGATTACAAGCTAGTATTACATAAAAAATGGGGATGTTGTCTTCTAAGGTCACCTTTTTGATGCAAATTAAATAGCTTATCCAACCTCTCATATTGGATGTTAAATTTATCAATACTGCTCTACATCCTTAGAACTGAAAGCAAGTAAGAACTTTTTTTTTTGTTTATAATATTAAAAATGGATGCCTATTTCATGTTTTAAGAAGAGTGTTTGTTCATCCTAAGAGTCGTCACCAACGGCTGTGAGAGGCTTCTATCCCTGCATGGGAGTTAGGGCTACTATGGTCCCTAGCACTACACCCCAAATATGTAAACTAAAAAATAATAAAATGAAAGAAACAATTACAGAAAACTAACATTTACATAAAATAAAAAATGCTATTCAAAAATAAAAGGAATTGCATATAAAAGAAAAAAAGCTACCAAAATATGTTAAAAGATTTCAACCAACCAGAATCCACCTATTGAAATCTGCATTCCTAGCTTTTAACCAATCGTCGGTGTCTTTTTTTTTGTTGTTGCCCTATTCTGATTCTGGTGTTGCTCTTCTGGGATTGGCTAATGAAACAGTCACAGAAGAGAATGTTAGGTAATGTTAGCTTAGTATAATATTATAATAGGGGCACCCATTGTATAAGTTTTAAGAGGTCCATATGAACCAGTGTTTATGGTTAGCAGCCCCATAGGGGCCCAAAAGGTCCCCCATGTGGTTAATGGATGGGGGAAGGGGTCCCAATGATGGATATTGAGAGAGGGATCCCTGGGGATACCCCAACTCATTGGGGTTAGAAAGCCACAGGTGATAGTAGCTACTTAGTTGTGTTGGATACTAGCAATCACATCCAACACAACTAAAGTGTTTTGTGCTTTTGTGGGCGGGTTGATGGTACCCAGAATTTATTTATATATATATATATATATATATATATATGTATTATTCATTCCAAATCCTAGGCTGTTGGCTGTGTGTGCGTATTGTGCACCACAAATACTAATACAAAAGGTGCCATTTGCTTTAAATCTAACTTCCTTGTTTTAATACCAGTCTCTGCTGCGTTTCTGTCACCTTTTAGGCTCGATGTGATGCATCCTCTTTCGAGAGTGTTCGCTGCACTTTCTGCGTAGACTCTGGCATCTGGTACTATGAAGTTACAGTTATTACTTCTGGAGTTATGCAGATAGGCTGGGCAACCAAAGACAGCAAATTTCTCAATCATGTAAGTACCTATTTGGAGAACTTTTTTTACATTGTTATATAATTTCTAAAATGGACAAGGGACGTGGAAAGGATTTTTTATTTACTTTATATGGAATATAAATGTAAATGTCAGTACTTTTTTTTTTTTTTTTTTTCAAATGATGCTCTTGGCACAGAAAAATGACTCCTTTCACTGCTTTGGGGGACTCCATGAATGAACAGTGATATAGATGCAAGAGTCATACTTATCTGCTAATGAGATCTAAATACTGTAACATGATTTGTGTATTTCCTGCAAGTTTCAGTCACATTTTAAACATTTAAAAAAAAAATAAACTTTTTTGTAATATTTTTAATTTTGCTCTTTCAAATGCATGGAAGAAAGTTGTTCTTGCTTTAAATAGATATGGCAGTTTTTTTTCTGGATTTTACTAGATATATAATATTCCAGTGTATGTATTTACTTTTCTATCACGTCAAGGTCATCAAAATTCTATATTGTAATTATGATGCTTCAGTAGTTACATAGTTAATTAGTAATTGATGTTGAAAAAAGACTTTTAGCCCATCAAATTCAACCTTTTTTAAGATCTCCTCTGAACTGCAATATGCGTATTAGTTGTTAATTGATCCAGAGGAAGGCAAACAGAAAAAAACCCAAGTGAAAAAAATAAATTATTTCCTGACCCCAGATACTGGCGATCGAATTTCTCCCTGGATCAATACTCACTCTCTAATTAACCAGGATAACCCTGAATGCTGTTTTTAATTAGAAATAAATACAATCCCCTTTTTAAAGTTATCTATTGAATCAGCTGTCACCACCTCCCTTGGTAGAGAATTCCACAGATTAACCACCCTTACGAAGAAGAAACCTTTTCTTTCTTTAAGGTGGAATCTTTTTACTTCTAACCTCAAGGGATGTCCTCTTGTCAGTTGAAAACCTCTTGGCACAAAAAGCTCCCTTGACAAATCTTTTTATACTGACCCTGGATGTATTTATATAGGGTAATCAGATCCCCTCTTAGACGCCTTTTTTCTAGAGAAAATACGTCTAATGTGGTTAGTCTTTCTTCATAACTTGGCCCCTACATTCCCCTTATTAGTTTTGTTGGCCTTCTCTGTACTTTTTCCAGTTCTAAAATGTCCTTTTTTAATAAGTGGTGCCCAAAACTGTACTCCAAATGAGGGCGTACTAGGGATTTGTATAGTGGCAGAATTATATTTGCTTCCCTTGCTTCTATACCCTTCTTAATACATGCTAATATTTTATTTGCCTTTGCAGCTGCTGCTTGGCATTGAGAACTGTTACGTAGGTGGTTGTCCACAAGCACTCCCAAATCCCTTTCAGTATTTGATACCCCTAGATTTGTTTCATTACATTTATAAATTGCATGGTTATTTTTCCTTCCCAAATGCATAACCTTACATTTATTTGTATTAATTCTCATCTGCCATTTTTTTTCAAAAAATACCCCCCCGTGTCTCTCTAACCCCCCCGTGTCTCTCTAACCCCCCCGTGTCTCTCTAACCCCCCCGTGTCTCTCTAACCCCCCCGTGTCTCTCTAACCCCCCCGTGTCTCTCTAACCCCCCCGTGTCTCTCTAACCCCCCCCCGTGTCTCTCTAACCCCCCCCCCCCCGTGTCTCTCTAACCCCCCCCCCCCGTGTCTCTCTAACCCCCCCCCCCCCCCGTGTCTCTCTAACCCCCCCCCCCCGTGTCTCTAACCCCCCCCCCCCCGTGTCTCTCTAACCCCCCCCCCCCCGTGTCTCTCTAACCCCCCCGTGTCTCTCTAACCCCCCCGTGTCTCTCTAACCCCCCGTCTCTCTAACCCTCCCCCTCCTAATCCTCAACCCCCCCCCCCCCCTCATTCTAAACCCTCTCCCTTTCCCCTCACTTACCTGCTTCTGCTCCAGCCTCCGCTCCTTCTTGACCCGGCGCGCATGTGACTTCACGTCATTAGCATATACCGAGTGCCGGCACCCGGTATATGCTAATGACGTGACGTCACATGCGCGCCGGGTCGAGAAGGAGCGGAGGCTGGAGCAGGAGCAGGTAAGTGAGGGGAAAGGGGGAGGTATTTAGGGGGGTTGAGGATGAGGATGGGGGGGTTTAGGAGGGGGGGTTTAGGAGGGGGGTTGGGGTTGAGGAGGGAGGATGGGGAAGTTGAGGATGAGGTTGAGGTTGAGGATGACGAGGGGGGTTGAGGCGGAGGACGAGGGGGGTTGAGGCGGAGGACGAGGGGGGTTGGGGAGGTGGGTTGAGGATGAGGAGGGGGGAAGAGACACGGGAGAGAGAGGGGGGACACAGGGGGCAGCACATTTCCCACCCTCGGCTTATACTCGAGTCACTCATTTTACCCAGTATTTTGTGGTAAAATAGGTGCCTCGGCTTATACTCTGGTCGGCTTATACTCAAGTATATACGGTACTTTCATTTGGTGCTAAATCTATTCTTGGTATGAAAAGTCTTTCTCCTTTATGGGTACCAGTTAAAATTTCAGCATCTATGAAATGGTCCTTTAATTGTTAAACAATTAATCTTGTCCCATTGCCTAGGCCTTTTTTGGGGTTCATATTTTGCAGTAACATGACAATTAAAACTTTCTTTAGCTGCAAAATATGTGGTGGCATTCCAGATGGAGTTAATGAGTTTATGAATTCAGTTGAAAAGTTTGCCTGACTTCCTTTGTCATCAGCAAGTACAGAATCAGCACTGTGATAATTTCTTTGAGGTGCATACATTTTTTTTAATATTTCATTATTGAGGATTATGCATCCTTATTTTTACATGTTTGACTTGGTTGTCAAGTTCAGAATAGTCCTGGTTATTTATTGTACTTTCAAATATAGCGGATATAAGATCTTGTTGACAAATCATATGAGGTGGGATGTCTTCAGGTAAATTTGGTATTTTTTCTGTTTTTCCTTCTCCAATTTTAATAAGCCAATCATTGAAATCATTTTGGTATTATTTTATTTTCTCTGGATTATGGAGACCAAGAAAAACCATTCACAAAAACATAGTGATATGGAATTTCAATATATAAGAATTGTGTTGCTTGTGAATCTGTAGAATTTAATTGAACAATGCTCGCTTTGTGCCAATGCATTTGTTTAATTTCCAGCATGGAAATACACTAAATGTCTTTGTGGCAAATGTACTGCTAATCTATATACTGCATGTGATCTATCGTGCATTTAAAATTTAAAAAGCCTCCACATGGCTTCTGGCGCACTGAGTTAGTACATGATGAACTTGCATCTCATGTAGATGCTCACTAATTCAGTGCTTTCGGTATTGTCTGCACTTTTGGTGACTACAGTAGCTGCATCATAGCCTTTGTAAATATATTTGTAGACATATTTAATGGATTTGATGGAAGTGCAGGCTTCTACATTAAATGTGTGCATTATACTGCATAAGTAAATGTGGATTGTATGGTACCACATATCTATTGTCGACCTTTTTGCCACGAATAATGGCACTATCTCCCTCTCTTCTACTATATAATGGATAACCATCACAATTGGCATAAGTTTTGTCTCTCTAATCTTTTGCAAATTCTTTTGTACATTTATTATTTTCCATACATGGTGATTGTGGATTAAGATCTCCACAGGGTCCATGAATCATCCGATGAGTTACAATCTCATATAGTCTACCATATAGTTCTGGATCTGGTAGTTCAGCAACAATGACCTAATCCACTTTGTCACCTGTATCTAATTTATCTTTTTCTTAAAGGATTATCAGAAGATGTGCATGTGGAAGGCCTCTTTCTTTAAATTCAATTGTATATACATAAGCAAGACATTTGCCAAATAAGTGAGTTATAGTGATGTCATGTATTAATTCATTTAATTTAAATTTGGAAACTCTGGCTACTAAATCTGGTCTATCTGAAGCAGTTTGGCCAAGAAGTACATTTTGTGTAATCTCTGGCCATTGTGGATTACATGTAAATGTAATAAATAAATCTGTTTTTCCAAATTTGATGACAATAGCCATGGCATCATTGTATCTTTCTCGCATATTGCGAGGAGATCCCTGGAAAGAAGATGGTAAAATGATGGCTTTGCCAGTTGTCATATCTCTGCTTGTAGCAACTTCAGCAACATAATCCATAATCCACAATATTGTTCTATACGTAGTCTATTTTGTTGATGTTTTATGAAGTTTCAATTATTTGCCTCAACTTGCAAATAGGAATCAATAATCCATTGTTGTATTGGTTTTCCACCACATAAAATTGGATTAAATGTATTTCGATTGGCAATTTGAGCTACTTTAAATTCAAGCATGGAAATATTATTTCGCATACAGACTTAAGCATTTGGGAAACTGGGAAGTGTTAATTTTGGTTGCCAGCCTGCTTCTCTGTGTGGGAAAAAAATGGGATATGTCATTAGTACTTAAAATACTGATATTAATGAATGGTTGCTCCTCATTTCTTGGATATATTCTAATGTCTCTTTGAAATGGTGGTTCTCCTTCATCATTTTGAAACACCATTGCAACCTCATTTGATGTTGGCAAATTATAATGGCGTTTATCAATATGTCTATCGCTTTTAAGCACCATATTGACCTTTGGGATTGGTAATTGATGTCTTTCTGCATGAAGTTGTTGTTCCTTTTCTACTTCTGCCAATTTTTTATAAGCTTGAGTGTAGGGGTTATTGGCCATAATTTTATCTAGTTTTATAAAAACACTGGCTAAGCATTTTTTTTTCTTGCAGCTGCATACGTTGGTCAACAGCTTCCATTGTATCTAGGACATATAGTTGAGCAAATTTTCTTTGCTCCCCTTCCTCTGGATGTAAATGGGAAGTACGATGGTAAATTTGGCCGTAGACTTTAAAGCAGTAAGGACCATGTCCTGGTACATTAGCAGCTAATGTTGCCCCTATAGATGCAAAGGATATGGCACTATTGTAGGATCTTAGGTTTGTCTTGAAATTTTTGTAGTTTGGAAATATATTGGGAATTGTTTTCTTTCTGGAAGTTTGACCTTGCCTTTTTGACAGCAACTAATGAATTATCCATCTCTGGGTCTTTCCTGTTTTAAAATGATAAGCCTCACAAAACAGACATAGAATATTCATGTCACCACAATTATGAAACTCTACTGCTAAAGACTTGAGTAAAGGACAATTTAAAGAGCATATATCAGTTTCTAATTCATCATTTGAAATGTGATGTTTGCTGAACAGGTTCTAATTGCTTTTGTTTTTTAGTGTCTTTTTTGGGTGTATCTTTTTTTATTTTTTCAGCTGATTAGTCTTTTGCTTGCAAGTCTTTTCCATTATTTTTCTCGTTGAATTTCCTTCTGCTTCGGCGTCTGCTGGTTTGCCCATCTTTGTTGCTGTTCTCTAGCTTGACGTCTTATCTTTTCCTGTTTGCTCTCGTTATCAGCCATCTTAATCAGTAAATGAAAATAATGTATCATTAGTTTAGTTTGAGATGTTAAGGTTGTTTATCAAATCTTTTTGTTGCAGCACTGTTGTGATTGTAAATTAACTGTGTATGTGATTTTAGGTCATTGTAGATTAACTTGCTTTCTATTGTTAAATGATTTATGGTTTTTTTTTGCTCTTACTTTATCTCTTGTAGGTTGTAATTTTTGGTTTAGATGCATAGCACACCCAAGGTAATTGCATTATAGCTTCTTGTAGATTTAGTAGCTTTATAGTGTTAAATTATTTTATTTGTTTGTGTTGTTCGTTGTTTTTTATCTTGTAGGTTTGTTGAGTTGGCGTAGAGGCATAGTAGAGGCATAGTAGAGGCATAGTAGAGGCATAGTAGAGGCATAGTAGAGGCATAGTAGAGGCATAGTAGAGGCATAGTAGAGGCATAGTAGAGGCATAGTAGAGGCATAGTAGAGGCATAGTAGAGGCATAGTAGAGGCATAGTAAAAATGGTAGTAATATATTGCTCTTTCTAATTTGTACTGCAGGGGATTGTTGTAATAGTATCCTTCTATGTTACTTAAAGGCTTATATGTTGTGGCTATGAAAAGGTTTGTATTGTTGTTAGTAGTATTTGTTGTAGTATTCTATTTTATGTATCTGGTTAGGTTTTGTGCTTTACATTGTACGTTAGGGCTGTGAAGTGAGAATTGGACATTATTTTTTTTTTTTGTGTGTTTTCACTATTTATTGGACTATGCGGTTTTATCTTCAGCACACTTTGTTTGATAGATTGAAGTTAGGGTTTACTGTTAAAGGTTGTTGTAGGTAAAAGGTAATTAGTAGGTAAATGAGAAATGTGTCAGTAATATTTTGTGAAAGCTGGTGACTTGTGGTTCTTGTTGTTGGTGTGTTTTATTTCCTTTTTTCTCTTGACATGGATGCACAGCAAACATGTTCATTTTTTTTTCTCTTTTTTTATTTGTTATACTGTACCTTGTTTGAAGTGTGTTTCAAGATGAATATCCTTGGATCCGCTGTTGGAAATCTTCGTGCGATAGTCTTGACGCAGTGTCTGTTGTAAAAGATAAATATTATTTGATTCGAATGTATTTCTCATGAATAGCACAGTTTATTTTTGGGCAAAGTTTTGTTTCTTGTGTGTGAAATGTTAGTGATTTGAGAGTGTGTGAGAAAGCGTACAGCGCTGGCTGTAATTGATTAGTATGGTGTTTTGTGTAGACCACTGTTGTAATTGTATTATTCTTTTACTGTAGTAGTTGGTTGGGCATGAAACAGGACAATTTTTTTTTATACTGTATCTGTTATCCTGATTTCTTATGCTATGCTGTTTTTTGTGCACCACTTAAAAATTGTTTCATTTTAGTTCTGTGTTAGTTATATATTTTTTTTTAGAGAAATCATTAATGTTCTTTTCATTTTGTATATGTTAGCAATGTTTGTTGGACTATCCTGTTTTGTGTCCACCACTTTTGGGATGCTGTATTTGGCTTGTGGCTGAGGGTTAAAGGTTGTTGTAGAGTAAAGCTGACTGTGAATTATATTTTGTCTATGTTGGAACTATTTACAGTAGTATCCTGTTTAGCATCCGCCACTTTTGGTATGCTTAATTTGGCTTCTTTGTAAGGGTTATAGGTTGTTCAACAGTAAAGAGGAATGTTAATTGCCTTTTCTATATGTTGTGGCACTTTTTTGTACTATCCTGTTTTGTCTCCACCACTTTTGGGATGCTCCATTTGCCACTTTTGGTATGCTTAATTTGCCTTCTTTGTGAGGGTTAGATGTTGTTGGACAGTAATCAGGAATCTTAAGTTACTTTGCTATATGTTGTGGCACTTTTTTTGTACTATCCTGTTTTGTGTTCACCACTTTTGGGATGCTGCATTTGGCTTGTGGGTGATGGTTAGAGGTTGTTGTACAGTAAACCGGAGGAATACATTTGTTTTCTGTATGTTGCTAATGTTTGGTATGCTATCCTGTTTTGTGTCCGCCACTTTGTGTCATCAATTGTTTTTTCTGTGCACGTGTGTTTATTTGGGAATTGTATATGTCTTTGGAAAGTTTCTTGAACTGTGGTGTTTTTGTGTTGCTGTGAGGCTTGTATTTTGTAGTTTGACTTCTCATATTGGCGGGCAGTAAACATGGGATTTGTGTTTCTTTTTGTACTTGTAGTACTGTACCTTGATTGAAGTCTTTTTCTTGTCTGAATGACAGAGGGTCCCCTCCTGCCAATCTTAATCCACCAGTCTTCTTGTAGTGTCTGTTTAAAAGCGAAAGGGAAAGGGAGTCTGTTTGAATAGTGCAAAAAAGGGGAAAGGATGAGCTACAGGTTAAATATGTATTAGTGTCATATTTTTTTGTTGTTGCTATGAGCTGCTGTGATTAATGTGAATTTGAGTTAAGATTAGCTTGTTGTAGGGCCTATACACATATATGTGAATTTCACATGTCACTATACATGAATGACATCTTGGTTGGGAATATTTGAAATCTTATTTTTTTGCTCTTTTTTTGGGGGGGGGGGGGGGCGTCTTTCTTAATAAATTAAATATATTATAGCTTACCTCTCAGTTGGAATTTGCAGATTGTGAAGTTGTAAATTAGGAAGTAATTCTCTTCTGAAGTTAACGGCAGCAGTGAACTATCATCCGGTCACACTGTTCATCACCTGAGGAGAAATGTAGAATTTTCTGAAAAGTAGGCAGTATTTATAAACTTTGAGGTACTTGAAACCGTTAGAACGCAATACGCATGCGCTATTTGCGTTCCAGCTTTCCAGCCGCCATTTTCCGGGTAAAAGTTGTGTTTTTCATGTTTAAATGGTGGGTAATAGCAGTGTGGTACGTGCCTCGTGAACTGGACTGGAGCGTTCTTTCTGTTTTGCGAGTAAGTGTAGAAGTTTTGCGTACTTAGCCTCGTTTTCGTTTTGTTCGGCGGCTATTTTTTCTCTCGCTTAGGTGGTTTTCGGGTGTCTAAACTCTTTAATTTGGACTTAAATCGAGGTGTCACTTTACTTGCAGAGGTCCTGGGTGCACCCCCTTCCTGTGGGTAAGCTTTTTATGTGTTTGTTGTGTGTGTACGAAATGAACTAATAACTAAATAATTAATGTATAATTTCTTCAAGAAATAAGTTCTTTTGGACAAATCAATAAACTAACATATGAATAAGTTTATAATTAAAAGATATATTTTACATAAATTAATATACAGTTACACAATGGGTTTTAGACCAAACAGATAACAGACAAGAAGTATTAAGACGATATTTACAAATATAATACTGATATGAATTCTACATTATGTAATATAAAGATACAGGATAATACCACTTGTGGTCAGTTTTGGAAGTTCAGCCTCCATTAGGTTTCTCTTTGGTCAGGACCAGGATCTGCTCAGCTAGGCTCATCTGGCACACTTCTCTCTGGACTGCATGAAAGCTCCTTCAACCTGGGCCAACCGGTACCTCTGCTGGTTGTCTGCTAGTTGCCTGCTGGTTGCCAACTCTACCATTGATTCTTGACTTTTTATATTATATTGTAGCTCATGACCCACCCTCTCTATACGTCATACATGGCTATAAGTTGAAATTAGACTGTTGATGTCTATACAGGTGTTAACATTACACTCATATGCACCCACCTAGAGTCTTGTATTCGGCTGTCTACAAATGTACACTTAAGACTTGCTGTTTTTACTGTAAATAAGACATTTGTGATTCTCTGAGTTATTTTGAGCAGGGCTACTCACACCTATTGTCCTTTCCCACACACAGACTTGGATTTTAGCTAATTACATACACATATAGCTAGCTAATTTATACACATCTATAATATAGATATATATATATATATATATATATGTGGGAATAATAAAAAGACCTGAGGTATAATGCCTTGATACAAACACACAATTGTAATAACAAATGATTAACACTAGATTTCTTACAGTTGTATATAATAAGTTATACAATACACATTGAAGTCTTGTTAAAAGTTGTCTGTATAGAAGCCATATTTTTACATGTGTATTTCATGTGTTTCTAATGGTTTTCGGGTCGCGCGGGTTGCGTCCTTGTTTTCGGATCTCGTACGTCTTTTTCGGAAAATCTGTAGTTGTTTGGTGCTGTTTTGCGTCTTTAGAGTCCTGTAGCCTCGTTTTTGTTTTTTCGGTGGCCATTTTTTCTCTCGGTTACGGGATTTTCGAGAGTCTAAACTCTTTTATATCGAGTTAAATTGAGGTGTAACCTGCTGTAGGTAAGCTTTTTATGCATTTGTTTTGTGTATTTATTGTGTTTTTCATGTTTTCAAGTGTGCGGGTTTCAGGCGTTTCTTGCAAGGTCGTAATGTGTCGTAAGTCCGTTAATTTTGCGAGGTCCGCAGTTGTTGGCAAGGAGCGCTTTCGGCGCTCCATGCCAGCAACTGTGGCTCTCGCTTCGCGAGCCCTCAGCGATAGCAACAACCCGCATGCTCGCAACTATATACAAGTGGATTTTCCTTTACAGATAAAGTAGGGTAGGGACCTTAAAGAAAAGGGAGGGCAGATTTATAGTTCAAAGGAGGAAAACTTTATACAAATATATCACATATTATAATTGTCTAACTGCGATTCGTCGTCACGCTTCAGACGAATCGCAGTTAGACAATTATAAACTGCTGCGCATT
>JAPZIH010000194.1:32500-36046 GCA_027410445.1 Discoglossus pictus | reverse complement strand
ACCCTCTCTCCCTCCTCTCATTCCACTCTCCCTCCTCTTATTCCCCTTTCTAGCCTCCTTCCCCTCTCCATCCTCTCATTCCCCTCTCTGTCCTCTTCCCCCTCTCCCTCCTGTTATTTTCCCTTCTCCCTCCTCTTATTCCCCTTTCTATTCTTTTTCCCCTCTCCATCCTCTTATTCCCCTCTCTATCCTCTTTCCCCTCTCCCTCCACTTATTCTTCTCTCTATCCCTTGTTCCCATCTCTCTCGTCTCATTCCCCTCTCCCTCCTCTCATTCACCTTTCTATCCTCTTTCCACTCTCCCTCCTCTCATTTCCCCTCTCCCTCCTCTTATTCGCCTCTCTATCCTCTTTCCCCTCTCCCTCCTCTTATTACCCCTCTCCCTCCTCTCATTCACCTCTCTATCCTCTTTCCCCCTCTCCATCCTCTCATTCCCCTCTCTATCCTCTTTCCCCTCTCCCTCCACTTACTCCCCTCTCTATCCCTTGTTTCCCATTTCCCTTGTCTCATTATCCCTCTCCCTCCTCTCATTCACCTCTCTATCCTTTTTCCCCCTCTCCCTCCTCTCATTTATCTCTCTATCCTCTTTCCCCTCTCCCTCCTGTTATTTCCCCTCTCCCTCCTCTCATTCACCTCTATATCCTCTTCCCCCTCTCCATCCTCTAATTCCCCTCTATCTCCTCTCTTTCCCTCTCCCTCCTCTCATACCACTCTCCCTCCTCTTATTCCCCTTTCTATCCTCCTTCCCCTCTCCATCCTCTCGTTCCCCTCTATCTCCTCTCTTTCCATCTCTCTCCTTTCATTTCCACTCTACCTTCACCTTATTCACCTCTCTATCCTCTTTCCCCATCTCCATCATCTCATTCACCTCTCTATAGTCTTTCCCTTTTCCCTCCTCTCATTCACCTCTCCCACCTCTCATTCACATATCTATCATCTTTCCCCTCTCTCCTCTCATTTCCCCTCTCCCTCCTCTCATTCACCTCTTCCCCCTCTCCATACTCTCATTCCCTATATATCTCCTCTCTTTCCCTCTCCCTCCTCTTATTCCCCTCTCCCTCCTCTTATTCCCCTTTCTATCCTCATTCCCCTCTCCATCCTCTCATTCCCCTCTCCCTCCTCTTATTCCCCTTTCTATCCCTTTTCCCCTCTCCATCCTCTCATTCCCCTCTCTATCCTCTTTCCCCTCTCCCTCCACTTACTCCCCTCTCTATCCCTTGTTTCCCATTTCCCTTGTCTCATTACCCCTCTCCCTCCTCTCATTCACCTCTCTATCCTTTTTCCCCTCTCCCTCCTCTCATTTATCTCTCTATCCTCTTTCCCCTCTCCCTCCTGTTATTTCCCCTCTCCCTCCTCTCATTCACCTCTATATCCTCTTCCCCCTCTCCATCCTCTAATTCCCCTCTATCTCCTCTCTTTCCCTCTCCCTCCTCTCATATCACTCTCCCTCCTCTTATTCCCCTTTCTATCCTCCTTCCCCTCTCCATCCTCTCGTTCCCCTCTATCTCCTCTCTTTCCATCTCTCTCCTTTCATTTCCACTCTACCTTCACCTTATTCACCTCTCTATCCTCTTTCCCCATCTCCATCATCTCATTCACCTCTCTATAGTCTTTCCCTTTTCCCTCCTCTCATTCACCTCTCCCACCTCTCATTCACATATCTATCATCTTTCCCCTCTCTCCTCTCATTTCCCCTCTCCCTCCTCTCATTCACCTCTTCCCCCTCTCCATACTCTCATTCCCTATATATCTCCTCTCTTTCCCTCTCTCTACTATAATTTCCCCTCTCCCTCCTCTCATTCGCCTCTCTATCCTCTTTCCCCTCTCCCTCTTGTTATTTCCCCTCTCCCTCCAATCATTTACCTCTCTATCCTCTTTCCCCTCTACATCCTCTAATTCTCCTTTATCTCCTCTCTTTCCCTCTCCCTCCTCTCATTCCACTCTCCCTCCTCTTATTCCCCTTTCTAGCCTCCTTCCCCTCTCCATCCTCTCATTCCCCTCTCTGTCCTCTTTCCCCTCTCCCTCCTCTCCTTACCGCTCTCCCTCCTCTGATTCATCTCTATATCCTCTTCCCCCACTCCCTCCCGTTATTTCCCCCTCTCCATCCTCTCATTCCCCTCTCTATCCTCTTTCCCCTCTCCCTCCACTTATTCCCCTCTCTATCCCTTGTTTCCCATCTCCCTCATCTCATTACCCCTCTCCCTCCTCTCATTCACCTCTCTATCTTCTTTCCTCTCTCCCTCCTGTTATTTCCCCTCTCCCTCCTCTCATTCACCTCTCTATCCTCTCCATCCTCTTTCCCCTCTCCCTCCCCTCATTACCCCTCTCCCTCCCCTCATTACCCCTCTCCCTCCTCTCATTCACCTCTCTATCCTCTTCCCCCTCTCCCTCCTGTTATTTTCCCTTCTCCCTCCTCTTATTCCCCTTTCTATCCTTTTTCCCCTCTCCCTTCTCTCATTCACCTCTCTATCCTCTTTCCCCTCTCCCAGCTCTTATTAGCCTCTCTATCCCTTTTCCCCTCTCCCTCCTCTCATTTCCCCTCTCCCTCCTCTTATTAGCCTATCTATCCTCTTTCCCCTCTCCCTCCTCTCATTTCCCCTCTCCCTCCTCTTATTCACCTCTCTATGCTCTTTCCCCTCTCCCTCCTCTCATTCACCTATCTATCCTCTTTCCCCTCCCCCTCCTCTCATTCACCTCTCCCTCCTCTCATTCTCTTTCCCCTCTCCCTCCCCTCATTTCCCCTCTCTCTTCTCTCATTCACCTCTCTATCCTGTTTCCCCTCTCCCTCCTCTCATTTCCCCTTTCCTTCCTCTCATTTACCTCTCTATCCTCTTTCCCCTCTCCATCCTCTAATCCGCCTCTATCTTCTCTCTTTCCCTCTCCCTCCTCTCATTCCCCTCTCCCTCCTCTTATTCCCCTTTCTATCCTCTTTCCTCTCTCCATCCTCTCATTCCCCTTTCTATCCTCTTTCCCCTCCCCCTCCACTTATTCCCTTCTCTATCCCTTGTTTCCCATCTCCCTCCTCTCATTCCCCTCTCCCTCCTCTCATTCCCCTCTCTATCCTCTTTCGCCTCTCCCTCCACTTATTCCCCTCTCTATCCCTTTTTTCCCATCTCCCTCCTCTCATTCCCCTCTCCCTCCTCTCATTCCCCTCTCTATCCTTTTTCCCCTCTCCCTCCACTTATTCCCTTCTCTATCCCTTGTTTCCCATCTCCCTCCTCTCATTCCCCTCTCCCTCCCCTCTCTATCCTCTTTCGCCTCTCCCTCCACTTATTCCCCTCTCTATCCCTTGTTTTCCATCTCCCTCCTCTCATTCCCCTCTCCCTCCTCTCATTCCCCTCTCTATCCTCTTTCGCCTCTCCCTCCACTTATTCCCCTCTCTATCCCTTTTTTCCCATCTCCCTCCTCTCATTCCCCTCTCCCTCCTCTCATTCCCCTCTCTATCCTCTTTCCCCTCTCCCTCCACTTATTCCCCTCTCTATCCTTTGTTTCCCATCTCCCTCCTCTCATTCCCCTCTCCCTCCTCTCATTCCTCTATCTATCCTCT